>JANHFT010009108.1:209879-222767 GCA_032467955.1 Pseudoxenodon macrops
CCCCTTGTCTAACCAGAATTGCAAAATCACACAAAATGGCCCTTGCCACAAGCATGAAACTCACAGGGCCACAAAGAACTGGGGGGGGAAACATTTGCACTTTACACTGCCGAACCGGTAGGGTTTCACCCCTGGCCTTATCCCACCTCTACATCGGCCATATGAGACTAACAATACTGACCATAAAGATTGCTGCTGGGAAATGCCCAGCCATGCTGGCGGGGAGGACTCAAGCGGAGAATTAGCCTTGAATTGTTGTGCAGTTACAAGAGACCTAGGCCTGAGTGACTGACCAGTCCATGGGACTTTATTTATTTATTCCCAAGCAAAGGCAAGCAGTTTGGGAAGATTACTGTATTATAGGCAGAATACAATAAAGTAGTTAGCAAACTCTACACATGTGGATCTGGTTTCTTGCACCTGACAATTGCTGTGATAATATGCGATACGAAGGTGTGATGGTGCTGGCTGCAATATAGACAGATGAAGGCAGGAAATCAATACTAATACTGTCATCTTCAGTATTTGTTCTTTGGATAATTACATGAGGACCTCTGTAAAATCTGAATGTTCATCATCTCATGTCAACATCCTGTTTTTCTTTTTGCAGAACCTTCAAGCATCTTCCCATGCAAATCGATGGAGAGCCATGGATGCAAGCACCGTGCACAGTAAGCACTTCCTAAGGTCATATTCTAGGTTTTGTAGCTTTGGGTATGAAAATCTATTTTGGTGAGGTCAGAGAAGTCTTTATTATAGACAGCTTGCTAACCAGCTCAAGCACACAGCCGATGCATTCTGGTAAAAACTGAAACTTGCAATGCTGGAATATGAAAATTGCTAGGAACAGTTAATGAGAGGACTTTATTACTTTAAGCTAATGTTACTTTAAGGCAGACATTTCATGAATATATATATATATATATATATAAGCTACACTGTTTCAAATAAAAAATGAGTACCAATTAAAAGCTATCAAAAACAGATGAGTTTTTAAAACAGTCTTGAAAGCAGCTATAGATAGGGACAGCCATTTGCCTTCTGAGGGGGAATTTTATGAAAGAGGGCCACTGAGAAATGTTTGGTCTATCTCTTCAGTGGTCAATAAGGTTGTAGGAGTGATCTTAAAAGTTAAGTCAGTTCATGTTATGTGAAGGCAAACCCCAAGCTTCAAATGATCATTGGCTGCTCTTTGAATAGCCAACAGAACATTTGTGCCCACCATCCCCATTCTTATAACACGGCTGGTCAGGGAGCATCTGGACAATGAGGAATAAATTATTATTTCCAACGGCGATATAATTGATGCAGTGGGATATGATTAAAACATTTTCCCTTTATCACGATTTCTGCACGCGAGCAAGAGAAAGTGACTGCATATTTAATCAGATAATTTTAAGTGATGTTGCATTATGCAAATTCAATAGCCTGAGCCTTTCTTGGCTAGGAATATCCATCGCCACCAAAATCTCTGACTTAATTGTAGCGTTACTTATTCCCCAGTGGCCTAAATATCACACATTCTTGGAATAGAGAATTAGCCCTTTCTCTGCTTGAGCCTACCATTTTTGTTAGCTTTTTTAAAAAACGTTTCGGTTTTAAAAAAGTAGAGAATAGTTCCAACTCCAACTGGGTCAGTGCAGATTTTATAGGACATTTTTTCTCATATTTCCCAGAAATAAATACCCAGGAAGTGACAGCCACCATAAAAGCTGGTAGGCTCTTTTTCAAATTGCCACTCCTTACTAATTGAAACAAGCCACCTTACTAATTAAATTGTTGCCCAAGACTAGTAGCAGATCCAGTGGGGATTAGTCTGGTGGTTCCTGTCCACTCAGTAGGTTCTTGTCCACTCAGAAGACCAAAGTATCACTTCAAACAGGCTGACTACTGCTAAGTGGTCCTTAAAATCACCTGGACTTAAATTAGGGCCTTAAAGATCAACTAGCTGGTTTGGAAGCTCTCTCTCTCAATGGATTGATGGAGTGCCATCAGGTCAATGTTGACTTGTAATGACCGCAAAGAAACCTCTCTATGTCTTAGTTTGGTGAGGAGGAGATGCAATCAGAGAGTGGTTGGTCTACTCTAATCCTAAGCTGTGATATGGGGTGTGTGGATGAGCAAGTAGAGGAAAGGCCTGAGGCCTGCTCTAAAGTGTTGACACATCTTGCTCCATCTTTCTTTCAGATCAGAATAACTCACAAGAACCAAGCTCCGATGCTCATCGCACCGCCTCCCCGTTCCTCCAGCTTTTTTGGCCTGAAAAAGGGACCCCAGGAGACCTAAACGGGGCTTCTGTTCCTTTCCGGGAGTAGCTGCCTTCCACCAAAATGCAACTTTGGGTCCTCGGTTGGGGTATCCTGCTACTTTGTGCCACAAGGAGAGCCCTGTTCCATCACCACCTTCCATAGCAAATTAGAAGAAGCCAAATTTCTATGTAGTACGTACATGGCAAGGCGAGATCCAAATTCTTAGCTTTTTGCAACATACATCAGCCTTGCCAATTTCCTAGTTTGGAGCAGGAGAACTTGGCCTCTCTGCCCTGTTAGGTTTTGCAGCACCTTGTGATTTGGTGGTGCCCTCAGGTTTTCTGCCTCTGTGCTAGTCTCCCTTTTAATGTGTGGATGCCAAATTCTTCCTTTTTTGCCCACTAAAAAGCCTCTGTAGATTGCTACCTCTTGTCGTTCAAATTCTGCTCTTTGTAGATTTTGCTTTTTGCACTTGCTGTAACTACTGAAAGACAATGGTGGCACCAGCTGTTCTTTTCTTCCCCCTCCACTTTCTTTCCTTTCCTCTCCTCTTTTTTTTTATTTATTATGATTCCATGCCAAGTCCTTCCCTGTACAGTTTTCTTAAAAGAGCTTCAATGTGGTAATAAAGGGCTGGGCTTGGATATGTTTTTTCCACTGTAGTCTGTTTTCTTGACTATAAGCCGAAATTAGCTGTTAGATGGTGGGCTTCCCAGTTGTTAAAAAGTTATTTGCCTTTTGGTCAAAAGCTTGTAAAAAAACAAAACAAGGCACATTAGCAGATTTCTGGCCCACGCAAGGTAGTGAAATGGAATCTCACCATTGGATCATTTTACTTGCTATGTGGGAGCACAATCTCAGTCAGGCATCACTATATGGGCATTAAATACTAAGGCAGGAGCAGCCCCTCAGAAGTCATGACCTCCAACACCCAAGCAACACAACCAGAGGTGAATGATGTTTACAGCAACATCTGGAGGGCCACAGGATTCTCTCTCTCTCTCTCATACACACACACATACACACACCAAGTTCTGTGCAAACTGGCTTTGTAACTGCTTGAAACCATGCATCAGGATATGCACAGAAGCATGAAACATCCATGCAATGTGTTGTAGTCGTACAGAGGATGAAAAATTGGAGACCAGCACATTTGCTGGTATTTCTGCTCACGATGAAAGCCTTAATTGTTTTTGTAAAGCTGTTTGCCGTGGATTTGCTGCTTTTCCGGCTTTTCTTTACTATACTGTGTGCAAGAAGGTAATGTAAGATTGCACAGGAATAATAATAAGAGTGTAAAAGCAAGCATTATAGTTTTTCACAGTTGCAGGTTTAATGTTTGATTTAGTCATCCCAAATCTGTCAAGGATTGGGATAGTTTTTAGTACCAAGTGTGTGAAAATTTTGTTCAGTAAGATGAAGGGGCACTGGACAATAGACAGGAATGCTTTTCATTATCAATCTTAGAAATGTCAGAAGGCTGCCTTTTTATTTAGTTATAACATATTTTCTTTTGTAGGACTAGGATTATGCTCTCGTTTGCAACATATCCTGAAAATTGAACAGAAGATTCCTAGCATTCTTCTCCAAATGAAATTTCTAGGCACACAACAGTACAGTGCAATTGTGTTGTGTAAAGGCCCAATGTGTTGCAGAACATGATGCAACAGAAAAAAGAGTGGAAGAGCTTAATCCTGTGAAATCATCCTCATCTTTTGTTAATTTTATCCCCATAATGCCCCAGGTCCATCTTTTGGAGGGACAAGCTTTAGCGGCAAACTGTTTTTAGCAAAGAATAGAGCATTTCTTTTCCACAAATTTGCTGGGTTCACCTTGTTCTAAGACATCAGTGTGGTTTCTTTGTAACTGTGTCCAACCATTGTGCATTGTAGACACTGGTTTATAGCTTAGTGTGCTAATGTGGTTTGGTCAACAAACCGTAGCTGGGTGGTGTATGAATCATTCGGTCCCTTACAATTTCTTCAGTAAAACTCCCACTGCTGGAGGGCTGTGCAATAAAGAAGGAAGACTGGCTTGTTAGACTTGGTTGTGATGTATTGTTTTTGGCCTGGGATGGGATATAGGATTTCAGATAGTATCTTGGGAGATGCCACACCTTCCTTGACAGAAGATCAGGATGCCAAAAGCAACGAGCACATCATTAAAGAATTAAGGCCTTTCCATATTTCCATTTTTAGCACAATAAAAGTGCAGTTATCCATTTATTGCATCTATTGGTAACTTTGTATATTTGTCACAGAAAAAGAATCTGGCACTGCCATTTTTTTGTTTAGTGACTCATAGAATGAAACCATGGAGTTGGTGTCTGTATTGCAAGGCCATGTGGGAAAATCCATTTTAAACTACAGATGCTGGTCACAGAGGTACAATATGTTGATATCTATGGTTTCCAAGACTCTGGAAACCACTTTGCCTGTTTTCATGATCTTGCAAACAAACCCTGTGTTTGTGCTCTTGCATGTTCCCAAGTGCTTCTTCTTTTTTTTGAATCAAAAGCCCTGCACAACTCCTAACTCGGTTAGAATGTCAGAATGTAACTGGGGAGACCAAGTTGACATCCCATTCTGTCAGGAGTGACACTGAGAGGTATAAGATTAAAATGGAAATAAGAAGCAGATGGTCAAGGGCTTCCATAGAAAAAGCACAAGGTAGGCACTGGATAATGAGGAAACTTGATATGTTATTTCAATGTGTTTTAAAAACAACATCGAACACAGCTCTCAACATAGCAGCATGAACTGGGAAAATAAAGGGAACATGGAAACAAAAACATTGGAAAATAAAATACATCAGACAGAGAATACTTTATGGCCTGCTGAGCAAGACAAGGCTACTTAAAAGTATTAAAAGCATTTACAGAGATTTTATTAGCTTTTATTGGACTTAACGATGCTTCTGTGTTGTTATGAAATAAGGAATGAATCTGAGCACTTGCATCCTCTATTCAAATTATAGAAGAGTACGGCATGGGAAGTGCTTGAGGGAGAACAACAGATCTAACTGTCTCCAACACTAGCAGGAACAAAACAGCTGGTGACACCAGCGTGGTCTCCATTCAGTGCTCTGCATTTACTCTTACACAACCTTTATTAGGTCTTGGTGATAGTAACAGAATAAAAGAGTTGCAATGGACCTTGGGCTTGGAGGTCTCCTAGTCCAACCCATGCTCAGGCAGGAAACCCTATACCATATTAGACAAATGACTGTCCAATCTCTTGTTAAAAACTTCCAGTGTTGGAGCACCCAAAACTTCATTCCACTGATTAATTGTTCTAACTGTCAGCAAATTTCTCCTTAGTTCTAGGTTCCTTTTCTGCTTGATAAGTTTCCATCCATTGCCTTCAGGTGCTTTGGAGAATAGGTTGACGCCCTCTTCTTTGAGGCATCTCCTTAGATATTAGAAGACTGCTATCATGTCACCCATATTCCTTCTTTTCATTAAATTAGACATACCCAATTCCAGCAACTGTTCTTCATATGTTTTGACCTCCAGCCTCCTAATCATCTTTGTTGCTCTTCTCTGTACTCTTTCTAGAGTCTCAACATCTTTTTTACACTGTGGCGATCAAAACTGGATGCAGTATTCAGAGTGTGGTTTTACCAAGCCATTATAAAGTAGCATTAACACTTCATGTGATCTTGATTCTATCCCTCTGTTAATGCAGCCTAGGACTGTACAGTAATACAGTATTATAAAAGTTTTAATCCAGTTGGGACTTGGGCCCTCACAAAATCTTGAACTATTGAATTTAATACTTTATTTAGCCAAGTGTGATTAGAAACCCTCATGAGCCTGGACCCATCTGAATGTGTTTTGGGCAGAGGTGGGTTCCTACCAGTTCGGACCAGTTCTACCTAGTAGGTAGTAGGCCGCTGATGATGTCACAGAGTCAGCTCTGCTCCGTGGGTGCCGCCATCTTTTTTTCCCGGTTTTTTTTTTTGTAAAAAAATTTTTTGCATTTTTTTCGGATTTTTTTCTTCAGCGCATGCGCAGAAGCCGGGTTTTCAGCACTGCGCATGCATCGCCATCTTGTTTTTGGCCTTTTTGGGGGTGAATTTTTCAAGGTTTTTTGTACTGCGCATGCGCGCGCGCACAAGGCATGCCCACGCAGCGCAGGAGGCAGCGAACCGCCGAGGAGGTAAGTTAGAACCCACCCCTGGTTTTGGGCTACTGCTTTCACATCCTGGAACCAGCTTGACCAATGATCACAAGTCAAGGATGCCTGATGAGGGAAGGGTTAATTACCAAATGGAAGAATTTGTATACCAAAAATGGGCACCGTGGCCCAACATGGGCAGCCTCCAACATAGTTTGCACTGCTGAAGAATTAGTTCCACACCCAGCAATTCAAATAATAACTTTTTCAACAAATGTTGCTATGATGAATTATTTTCTACCTTGGCTGTAAAAAGTGCTATAAAGCTAATTTATTTTTTAGATGCTCTGGTTCTCAGGGGGGCTTATGGGTGCTTGTTGGTCAGTTTGTGAAAATACTGGCCTTACCCTCCCTGTAACCACACCAAGCAGGGACTTCCAGAGGAAAGGGGCTTGGCTGACTTTAACACTTCATATTAAAATTGTGGGATTTTTGCAGACAGCCAAATGAATGCGGTAATGGGGTATGAAATAAGGACATAAGAAAATAATATATTTTACTGACCTATGACATCATGCTGCATGTCTAATTTTCTGATATCACATTCTTGGCATTTTAAAATAGAACTGTAATTTTTTCCCCACTCGTTTCTGGAGTTTTCAAACTGGTTTTCAGGAAAGAACCAAAGCCACTTTACAATAATAGGCTGGAATGGGACAAATCGTCACTGATCATTCCAAAATCTTCCCAATTAGCACTTTTTAACAATTGAAACGATTTCAGTGATTTCCTGCCTTTGCACTTATCTCATCCTCAAGTACAAATAAGTAAAACTTGATAAACCCTAATTTTACTTTTGCTGACAATACAAATGTAATGAAGCAGAAAACCCTCATCAGGGTGAGTAGCCTTGTTGCACAGCCATGCCAGTTTTTGTTCTTCCCAAAGGTTTTGTTACAGGGCCATGCAGAAAGTCTTCATATTACTATAGCAACGTGGCTAATCTACTTTTGGTGGTTATTGTTCCCACAGTGGCTTGTAGCTGCTCATATAGATGTCCATCTGTACTTAGAATCTAAGGCAAGACCAGCTTCAGATTACGCAGTGTTGGTAAACTAGTTTTAGATTACCAAACCAGGCATATCATTTTAATTTGCAAAGTCTCTTCCCCCAATTTCAGAATTTGTAAGGAAGTCCATCCCTTTATAATAGTTTGCCTTCAGTATTGAATTATTCTGTGTCAAATTACCATTCTGTTTTGGAGTGGCAGTGGTTGTGTGCTCAAATGACTTTCACTCGTAACAGATGGCTCATTCTTCCCACTGCATTCCACAACTTTTCCAGAAATTTAGGACTGCAGCAAACCCTGCCTCGCCTGCTATCCAAGAAACCCTAGGCCAGTTATGGCAAGCCTTTCATGCTCGGCTTGTTAAAAATTTGGAAAATGCTTAACTTGACTCTGCTGGTGTATCACTCTCTCTCTCTCTCTCTCTCACACACACACACACACCAAGAAGGACAAACACTTCTCCTTCCTAGGCCACCCTGAGCAGAGATACTTGGTGGCAGCTCAGGATGGGGTTGAAGTAGAGGCCTAGCCACCTAGGCCTTCACTTCAACCTAAGTAGCACCACCACTGCCATTCAAAAAGGCCAGCATCCTCAACAGTGGTGCAAGCCTTGGGGAACGATGTGTGTCACATGGCCCAGAGTTCCCCAGAAAACTCTGTGAGAATGGGGCCTACTTTTGAGAACAGTTGTCGGATGTTGCTGAACCTGGAGTGTCACCCAAAACATGGCATGTCGCCTTTGATACATGTGTCATAGTTTCGGCATCACTGCCTTAGGCCTAGACCATGTCCTGACCTGGGAATTATTTTTCATATAAATTGTGGATTCTTTTGTCCACTCTGACTTGCCTCATACTACTCTCTTCCCAGGCATCCAATTTCAAAGGAATCTCCGAAGTGTATTCTCCGACTGTATTCTCTGAAGATTATAAAGTGGTTGCAGATATTGATGCTCGCTTTATACCTGCCTGTCCTTTCTCCTGTTCTCAGTACTAGCACCTCTTTTTGGAAGAAGTTTTTGCAGAATTTGTTTTGTGAAATGCAGCCACCCTCATTCCCATTTCCACCTGCAGAATTGCCCAAAAGTGCTTTTGTGTCTTGTTTCTCCTCCTCTTTCTGTCTCCTGGAGTCACCAGTATTCAGTTTGAGCTGTTACCTTGCTCACAATGCAGTATCAACGGGGCAGATGGAAATCCATTCCCTCATGAAGTGGCCTGTTGGTACTGACCAGTTTCTAGAACTAGATTCTAGACTAGATTTGCTAGACTAGATTCAGCTAGCAAATGGGACGTCACAATTCAACTGCTCTTCCCCACCTAAGTGGCTCACTTTGCATAGACAAACATCACACCGAGAAGTAGTCCATCAAACTCTTGATATATTTGTTCATGGTGTATAAAGAAAATACTGTGTTTTTTAAAGAAAAGATGGACAGACAAAAAATAAAAAAAATACAGAGATGCTCCATTGGCTTAAATGATACCAGCCTGCATCTTGTTGGTTCTCTCTGGGTTTGCATGACATGGGTTAAGCGTAATGTGCCTCTGCCCTGGGAAATGCTTATGCATAACAGCAATATGCTACTAGGGTTGTCTTAGAAGCGGATGTGAACCATTTCATCTGACTGCTGTCACTTTGTGCTACTGGTTCCTTTTTTTTTCTTTTTCTTTTTGGAAAAAATAAAAGTCTGCAGTGGCTGATTGGTGATCATGCTGCTGCAAGACAAGATAGAGATGATATTATTCTCTCTCATATCTTTCTTGCCAGGGTTCACTCCCCCATCGAGTTATGGGGCATAGAAAAATAAAATGGAGTCGGAATTTTAATGCAGCCCCATTTTTGAGGGGCTGTTTAAGAACATGGCTAGTAACTGGTGAACAGGGTTAAATTAACCCTCTTATCACTTGTTAGAAGATCTGGCCAATTGCACGACGTTAATTTAGAAACTAACAATCCCAAAACTGCAATGCTGTTTTTCTCCTTTACCCAACGAAGTATGTTAGAAAGCCGAATGAACAGCTGTCTTGACTCCCTAGGACCAGCATGGCACAGGCTGAATGCAATTGTGGTGCTCTAAAAACGACCACACTTCCTTCAGTGCTGTCTGTATCTCCCTACCCAGGCAGGCACTGAGATTGGCACCTCAAAGTGGCTGAGAGTTTACTCAGCTGGCATCAGAAGAGCATCAACTTAAGGGAAATATAGGGGTAATGATTTCCTTTCTGAATAAGGGCTCGACTCAGCTTTTAGTTTGCATCGCTTGTTGACTTCCGTTTAGATGACGTTGCCACTGAGCAAGGGGCTGCT
Source organism: Pseudoxenodon macrops (assembly GCA_032467955.1). Lineage (NCBI taxonomy): Eukaryota > Metazoa > Chordata > Lepidosauria > Squamata > Pseudoxenodontidae > Pseudoxenodon > Pseudoxenodon macrops. The sequence goes on from JANHFT010009108.1 coordinate 219,623, forward strand.
CTCCCCACTGGCCCTCCGGCCAAATGCCTGGCCAAGGAAGAGGCGTACAGCTGTGCGGTCAGGAAACCAGTTCCTTGGAGAAGTGCCAGCAGACATCATGGCCCATAGAGGGATGTGTCTCAAATGCCTGTAACCAAGGAAAATATTAGTAACAATCTTGAGCGCATTGATGTTTGAGAGCACCCAAAGCATCTCCATGTTCCTTACTCTGCTTGCTTTTTTGGATAGGAACTCTTAACATTCCTTGTCTGGCAAAAGAGAAGAGCTCAACCTGTAAAGATTTAGTCTTCTGCTGTTCAACGGCCCTATGAGGGATAAAGGCCTCCACCAGGTGGACTCTGCAAAATGCCTGCCATAAACAATAGGACCAGAGTGAAATGGCCATTCAGAATGGTTAGTTTAGAGTTGGAATCGTACCCGGAAGGCCTAAGGAACAAATGGCAAGATACTATAAGAAGCCCTGAAAAAAACAAAGACAACCAATGAGAGCGGTTAATGAAATTCTGGGGAGGAATATTTGTTGTGTAGAAGCTTCACAGATCAAATTCAACTCCTTTGCTATGTCTTTAGGCACATTGCCCTTGTTACTCTGATTTTACTCTAGTAAAGCTGCTCCATCTCTGCTATTGTCACCCCTAAATGGAGAATTTAATAGAAGGAAGGAAGTCTGTACTTAGAGCAGAACGCATTCTGCGGCATGCCTAGTTCAAGGATTGTAACTACAGGGCAAACCTTTGCTTGCAATCTTGGAGAGTCACTATCGATCAACGTCCCGTCAGATACTCTTTTTCACTGTTCTGATGCAGCAACTTAACATGCTCCAAAGATTAATCACCTTGCTATTTCAGATCCATCCCAGATGCCACAAGGACTTGATTTTTGTGGGTGAGCAGCAAAAGCACAGATCCCCTTGCATCATCTCCTAGCCAAAGCAGAATATGAACATTAGGCCAGGATTTAACCCGCAGCTCTTGCGCTTGGTTGGGAAATGGCAGACTGTCCTATCTTCAGTCAGACGTTAGTAGCTACTTTAGCTCCTACGTTACTATATAATATATACATAGTATGTTCACTCCTGGCTAATGATGAACAACCCAAATATGAATGGGAGTAGACTCACCGATAGGTATAGATAGCAGCTCCCATGGCAGCAATAACCAGCAGCACTCCAACTACAAATGTTATTTGGGCTGAAGCTTGATTTCTTTCTGCTAAAAGGAACAGAGGAATTGATATTTAGTGGTGCTTATAATAAGGATTGTGTGCTATTCCTTTAGAAATATGTGACAAGCCATTCATTTGGAATAGATCTATATTTCTAATGGAAAAATAAACAAGCATTGCTGTCAGCAGCTCTACCTCAACTTTACCATACTTCACAAAGAGCAAAAAATCACTTAGTTAACGTGTTAAACCATAACACAATTTATTTGTTTTTAGCTCAGGTGTATGTCGATTTAGCCACTGTAGTGTTAACTGTAGTGTTAACTAAGGCTTAGAATGATGCGCAAACCCAACCATTATGTCCAGCCTCTGGTTGTCAGCATATTAGAAAGAAGGATTGCAATAAAACTGCCAATGAGATAAAGAGGAACGGAAGGGCCTTACTCTGAACGCTGACTTGGGTGCTGGCAACAGCCAAAGTGTTGGCATCAGCCAGTGAGATGTTGACGCAGTAGAGGCCAGATTGGTTGAAGGCCTGGCGCAAAACAAGCTGGCAGTCTGGACTTGGCTGAACAGGATTGCACACACTCTCCTGGATTATCACACAATCAGGATCTGAAACGGTGGTGCAGACCTCTTGGGGGAGGCTACAAGCGAAACAAGGCTATTTATTAGTCCATCCATCGAAAAAAGCCAGTTCCCTTCCCAGAATCATACATATGAACACTCCCCTTGGCAAGATTTCCACATGACGGCTATGCTGTTCAAATATTGCTATTCGAAAACCTTTCCCACCACCCATCATTCTCAAAGGGGCTTGTTTCACAGCTCCTGTTGCTGGCTGTTCAATATCCTTTCTTTTTCCCCACATGCTTAAACCACCACTTTAATAAGGTAGGAATCTATCAGAGTCATTATTTTCAGCTATGAAACCTACCTTCCCTGGCAGGTCACAGTGAGGTCTACTGCATTCTCAGCAATAGCGGATGTCAGTGGTATTACCTGCACAATTTCCACACTCTCTATGCCCTCTGCAATCAAAGAGAACACAGAAATGTTTAGGCAGCATAGATGTCCTATATTTCCCACCCTCACCCTGTGAATCATTCCTGTACGTGGAGGCCGACAAACCAAAGTTAATTGGAAGAAAATGTTTGGTTTTTCAGGTAAGAAGGACATGGTTTCAATAAAAGTTCCCCTCACACATATGTGCTAGTCATTCCCGACTCTTGGGGGCAGTGCTCATCTCCATTTCAAAGCCGAAGAGCCAGCGCTGTCCAAAGACGTCTCTGTGGTCATATGGCTGGTATGACTAAACACTAAAGGTGCATGGAATGCTGTTACTTTCCCACCAAAGGTGATTCCTATTTTTTCTACTTGCATTTTTACATGCTTTCAAACTGCTAGGTTGGCAGAAGCTGGGACAAGTAACAGGCGCTCACCCCGTTACGCGGCACTAGGGATTTGAACTGCCAAACTGCCGACCTTTCTGATCGACAAGCTCAGCATCTTAGCCACTAAGCCACCGTGTTCCCATGGTTCCAATAGAAGAGACTATTGGGAGAAGGCGTGGCTTGTGCCTGACAAGACCACGTGCCTCTCAGTAGCTCCTGGGAGGCTGTCGAACCTCAGCCCAACCGGGGGTCCTAGCCGACCCTGAACTGTCCCGGAGGGACAGTGAAGTACGGGGGCACCTCCCAGCATGAACAGGGGAACGGCAATTTTCCTGTAGTGCAGGCTGAAGCCTCTAAACCCAGCAGCTGAGGAGGCGTGGCCGGAACACGCTCCAAGTTGGGAGAAGCTACTTCAGAAAGAGATTGAAGGTACCGTATTTTCGGAGTATAAGACGCACCGAAGTATAAGACGCACCTAGTTTTTGGGGACAAAAACAAGAAAAGAAGAAGAAAAAATCTTCCTCTGCCTCCCAGCAATTTGCCTCCCAGCAAACAGCAAACAGTACAGATGATATACACTGTTTGCT
>JANHFT010009108.1:268073-279073 GCA_032467955.1 Pseudoxenodon macrops
GAGGCTTCCCTGAAGCCTCCAGAGGGTGAAAAATAGCTCAACGGGCAAAACGGAAGTCCCGTTGGGCCGTTTTTCACCCTCGTAAGGATTCAGGGAAGCCTCCTGAACCCTATGGAGGGTGAAAAACGGCCCAATGGGGGGAGCGCATGCGCAGTGCAGTGTGCGTGGGGGGCTGTGTGTTGGCACACGTGTTCGCAAGAAGAAAAAGGTGAAACTGGGCTAAGCTAATACTGAATCAGGATTTGAGACCATCTGGTTTAGTATTTTCGACTGACTTTCTGATTCCTCTGGCAAATATATTTTCTGCATTGAAGGGTGCCCCCCCTCGCAAAAAAAACCACTTGCAAATGTTCTATTTTATTTTATAATATTTTACATACCTCTAACATAAATCAGATTTGCCACATTTTATTATAAGGCTTTTACCTTGAGCTACCTTTATTGCTGTACTTTACACATAAGAGGGAATTACTGCTTTGAAAGAGATATCCTTACTTTGGTATAAAGGAACAATGTCTGTTCAGAATAGTCACAGTATATAAATATAGTAGTTGGGAATGTGAGGAAAATCAAAATTTAAGAAGGGGAGGTTTGTAAATGATAAAAGCAATAAGAAAAAGGCTCAGATCTACAGAATACAGAATCCCTAAATCATTTTTTGAAAAAAATAACTTCAAAATGATGACAATAAAGATGGCTTATGTACTTGAAATTGTGATGCAAAGTAAGTGTTGAAATGCAGTTACTTGGATGTTCGTTATTAAAATTAGCAGTTTTTTTTATCACAGTTATGACCAATTCACAGCAATGTACTACTTGTTGTTCATAACATAGTATCATACAATCTCACTAGGAAGTGAGAATTATAAATATAAGAATTCAAAATAACATTTTTCATTAAGGAATTTCTGATTTGCCCATGAACCCTTGTGGTGATTACACTCTTAAAACTTTTATAGTCTTCATGCCATTCTCAATACTTTCCATGTCTATGAAGCAGCTAGAAATAGTTTTTATTAAACTAATAATGAAATAAAGACAGGTCCAGATTTCATAGGAACAAAATAGAACCAGCAATAATAATATACAATGTTGCAAGCTGTTTTTAATCACTGTATATAATATCTTTCTTTCGAGGCTCTCAAAATGTACATTTTCTCTTAATCCTCACAACAACCTAAAATCATACAGTAATCTTTGTGTGATATTCCCTTAAATCTGGCATGACAAAGATTCTAGATTGAAATAGGCTTCTGATAAATTTATTTCAGCTTTAGTGGTTCTGTTAGAAAATAGAATATGCTCTCTCTTTCCAATTCCTTAAAAATTCCTCAGATTCTGATGAATGGTATTTTGTATTCTGTATTTTAAACAGTGAACATTGTTGTCCACTTTGCTTTGTCTAATTTAGAGCATTAAATTTGTCTAAAGTTCAATCTGTACTTTTCTGTCTTATTGTCCTGCAGGAGGCCCATGCTTATGCAGATGATAACAGTCTATTGTTTATGGAGACATCAGCAAAGACAGCAATGAACGTTAATGATCTCTTCCTGGCAATAGGTAATGTGCAAGGCGTTCATTACATTACAGATGGTCCTTGACTTACGACCATTCCCTTAATAACAGTTCAAATTAACGTTGGCCTTGGAAAGGGTGCTTTACTGCCTGTAAAGCACTTCTGACTATAGCAAAGGGTTGCGCCTGTGCACATACATGTGATTACAATCACTTGGCACTTGGCAACCCATTCGTATTTACAACTGATTGCCAAGGGCCCTGTGATCCACCATATGCAATCTTCCCTGCTGGCTTCCTCAGAAAGTCTTGGTCTTCAGAGGAAGAATTTTCAGCCCCTGAGTAGAGAGATACTCACATACAACCTGTGCTGGGCCTCGCCTTCTCTCCTGAGGCACTCCGCACTCCTTAACGTATGCGCTGCCTCTCTGTTCTGGTGCTGAAAATCCTTCCTGCCGAAATCCAAGCAAGATTTTCAGTGCCAGAGGAAAGAGACACGTATGCATGATCTCTGCGAGGTCTCCCAGAATCTTCCCACCCCCTCAGAGGCAGCCCACATTCCTTACCTGACACTCTGTTCACTCAACAATCCATGAGATCACTAATGACCACAGACAGTAGTGTCAGGATTGCAGTACTTAACGAAGCAGTCACGCGACAACTATTGTAACGACTGACAACCCAGTCCCAATTGTGGTCATAAATCGAAAACTGCCTGTACTTACTAAAAGCTTTGGCTCGTTAAGAAGTTCAGATGGATTGGTTTCACATCAAGCTATTCATCTTGAAAGATCGCTGGTTCCTCCATGTGAAACTGCAAATATCTTGTTTAAAGATATTTGCAAAGAACTACTAATTAGAGCACATGTGGGGAAATATTCTCCAGCTAGCCTTTTTGTAATGTAAATATTTTCTGGTGTAAATATTTTCTGAAGAGAATGAGAACTATTTGCAATTATTTCCACAGGCTTTATCTTACACGACATGACCTACAGTTTAGAGCAGGGATGGGGAACTGTGGCCCTCCAGATGTTGTTCAGCTACAGGTTTTAGTATCCCTCACCCTTAGCCACTCTGCTTGTAAACTTTTAATTTCAGCAATTTCTGCAGGGTCGCAAGCTCTTCACCCTGATTTAGAGCTTACATGACTTTCCCCCAGCCAAATGGCTTTCATGTTCTTAGCATGGTCAAGAAGGAGAAAGTGAAACAGGTACCAGCTATGCTTTCTAACTGTTCTCAGAATTTGTGCCTTTTGAGGATCTCGGATGCTTTACTGGTGAAGTCATCTGTAAATTGTAGTTCTTAGCTTAGTCAGCTAGCAGGGGGCAGCAAAAGACCATTGGTTTCTCTTCAGGATTTGCTCAGTGCTACCAAGTGAATTATAGTTTCTTATTTCAGGCTTTTCTGTATAAATTATTAGCATACTGCCTGTTGATCCCAGGAGCTGCACTTAGCTTTTAAGTGGTATGTTGAGAGCTACACTCCAGAGAGTGAGATTAAATTACTTAATTTAGCTTTAGATATGTTTTTCCAGCCATGTATTTAATAATCACCGCCCCTCAAATTAAATTACAATTTTGGAACAGGTTTTGGAATTCCCTGGACTTTTTTTACTTGTATACAACCCTGGGATCATACACTGTGCACCTCTGGTATAAATAATTATGAGTTTTTAAAAAGAAATTCTAAAGAAATAACCCAAACTTTGAATACTAGGTTGCTGGCTGTTTTAAACTGTCCCCTTATAAATTCCACCTCAGTAGAAGTATAACACTTCACTGCATTACAGCCCTTTGCAATTCTGGTTTTCATGTGATGATACCTATTTTAGCATTCACTGTAATATCTGTTTGAACTTAAATTTCAAAATTTCCACAACGGATGGAAATATTGGCGTTACCAGTGCAAGCCTGCTATTTCAGTGCACCAGAGGTGGGTTCCTACTGGTTCTATCCAGTTCTATAGAGTAGGTAGTAACTCTGCGGTGACATCATGGAGCCGATTCTGTCAGGGGAGCCATCTTGGATTTTGCTTCTGCGCATGCGCAGAAGCTAGTTTTTCACTGCCACGCATAAATGTGCTCATGCGCTTTGCACATGCGCTCGAGGCGTGGCCCTGAGCGAACCAGCAGTAAGAAGATTCAGAATCTACCTCTGCAGTGCACCTAGGCTTACTGCTGTTATTCCAGTAATTGATCATATAAGAGCAGGAACCATTTGGGTAGTCTGTGCTGCAGAAACCTGACATCACTGGTACTTTCTTTCTTCTTTATTCATGTCAGAAGCTGGCACTAAATGTCAGCAGTATCAACACTGCGGAGAATTCATTGGGAATGTTTTCTAGCCCAGGATCTTTCAAATTTCTTGACAGCGAGATTGACAGCATGTATACATAGTGTCCTCAGAACCCTGTGGTTCTGCAAAAACCTGATGGGGCTCCATGGGAGATGTCCACTCAAGCACAATCAGTTTTCTGTCATTACAATTTTGCCTCTTGATCAGAGGCCCTGGGATATTTTTTTTTAAACTAAAGGTTCCCACAGCCTGAAAAAGTTTTAAAACCTCTACTTAAGGCAATTAAATATAGATGAATTTGCAAAGAGAAACTTTCATGTCTCGCATGTTCTAAATAATTCCAAAAGAAAAGAGTGAGTTCACTTTGGGCACAGAGTAATGCGACAGATACAATTTAGCTAAAATCCATTTGTTTTGTGATTGCACATGCTGTGGGTTCAACTACACGCTTCCTGTTATATCTGTGATTGTCTAGCCAGCACCTTAGAGAATGCATATTCAGGAAGAATTGCTTAGTATTAACTATACTGAAGTGTTTTATTTAAAATGCTCATAATACGTTATCTCATTTGGATAGCTTAAGTTCATTTGCTCTACTTCTGATTTTTGTTTTTTAATTTTGTAGGGTGCCTTCGAAGACCGATTTTAGAAGGCCAAGAGTTGATACATTATTAATATTTAAATATGTGTGAATTATGGAATAAAGCAACATATCAATAAAGCAAGTAATGAAAACCAAGGGCAGAAAAGCAATCCAGGAGGGAGCCCAGATATGCTTCCAAAATAGGTTTTAATTTGCCAGATGAAGGCCAGTAAGGGGGCTCTGCAATACAAAATGTATTGTATTTATTCAGAACTCTGTGGGATAAAATGCGGCAATTGCTTTTCCTCAGTAACATCTTTGTCTGTTCTTCCAGCTAAGAAGCTGCCAAAGAGCGAGCCCCAGAGCACAGGGGGTGCTGTGGGGCGGCGAGGTGTGGACCTTCATGAGCAGTCCCAGCAGAACAAGAGCCAGTGTTGTAGCAACTGAATGGTGGCGTTCAGGCAGCGAGAGATAAGATATAACCTCCATTTCTACCCCACTCCACCTCCCCTCCCTTCCAATAACAGCATTGGCACACTTGGAAGCCGTCCCTTCTCCCGAGAGCTCCGTTTAACTGCACTTCTAACGCTTCAGAAACCATCACGAGACGTCTGTTACTACCACCCAACGGAAAGTGGAGATAGACCGACCGGGGACTTAACTTCCAAAAACAAACTCTTATTCACTTTGTATTATAGGTGCAAATAGCTACCTACTTATTTGGATTCCCCTGCTCTGTTTTCTCCCTGATGCTACTCCTTTCCCTTACCATCTCTTATCCCTCCAGCGCACGTGCACCCGTACACACCCATGCTGTCTTTGCTCTGATAAAATATGTTGTTCTTAGTCCTATAACATCCACCGCCACCCTTCACCTCCCTTTTCCCTTCATTTTCTTTTAATAATCTGGGGGACAGTCACAAGCAAGGAGAAACGTAATTCTTGTAGATTTATTTTTTAAGAGCAAATTTAACTGACTTTCTCAAAAAAAAAAAAAAAACCATATGCACAATTATTTGAGAAGATCCTCTTAGGAGTTCTCTTATTCATTTTCCATAGCTTCAGAAAAGCTGCAGTGTCCTCGGTTAACTTTTTTTTCAGGGCAGAGTCTTGTGGTTAGATTGGAGAGGATGATTGTACTTGCTTGTGCTTTTTCCTGGCTACGGCATGAGAGTGGACCAGTGTCTCAATGTCGTGAATATAAGGATGAAATGGCTATAAATACAGAGTATAAGAAATACTTTCCAGGACCCTTGCATATTTGCTCTTGATTGATGCCTTATATTTTTATTGGCCAGGACAGTGCAGAGTGGGGTTGAGTGGGGGGTGGAGGTGAAAATAAATATACATTTTAATGTTGCTATTTCAAGTCAGAAGGCTACGGTGTCTGTCCTTTGTTTAGATTCAGTTGTCAGTCCTATTAGATGAAGGAAGAGAGAATCGCTTATCTGTAGAAACAAGGTACAAAGAAGACTTAATTTAGCTTTGTTACCTTGGATCCTCTGTCAGGATTCTCCTTGGATAGGTTCTGTCTGCTTAGCCTGCACCTTGGATACATACATCACCATTGGTCCATGAAGTAGAAAAGGGTTCTAAATTGCCAAAAGGAAAAAAGTCCATGTGACCTTAGCAAAACTTGAATAGGGGCCGTTCCCAAGGGTTGCTGCAGATTTTAGAAGGTTTTAGCTATATGGTTGGAATGAGAAACTGAGGGGGAAAAGGCAGCACTCTTGTTGGGGAACATGTGACAGGACTAGTACTGTACTTGATGTTTCCCTTGTTTGAAAAGCACCATTTTTTTGCCTTCTGAATCCTTCCTCACATATAAGACTTGTCTAAAGGCCCTCTAAACTTGAGAATTGTTTAAATTGATAGGTTATTTTTCTCGCATGCAAAAATGAATAATTAAGGAGTGGGTGACATTGGGATTTTTAGTTTCCTGCTTGTTAGCTAAACAACTTTTTTTTTAAATTAACTGTAGATAGAGCTGCATTGTAAAACAAAGTGTATCACCCTCTCTCAAATAGCCAGCATCAATCTGTTCTCCATATAAGAACTGTCTCCCCTCTTCAACTGTGGCCTTTACAAAGTTAATAGCATATTCCTCCAGTCCACACTCTCTCTTTAAATGCTCATAGCTTTTTCATGCTTCAAACTTGAATACAGTTTCTAAAGAGGAACTGTTTCCCGGTGCTATCTAGAACTGGTTTAGGGAGCTTTTCTTGGATGTATTACGTTTACTCCATGCAAATTTCTCACATGGTTGAATGTTCTACAACAACAGCTTGACATGGGTTTATACACACAACGGACACACACACACACACACACACATCAATTCTCCATTATTTACCCATGCATTTTAATACTGTATTTGTACATAATGTCCTCCTATATTCTGTATAAAGGCTTGCATTTTCTCCCATTCACTGGTGTAACTTAAGTACTGATGTCCACTTAATCAGTGTGAACATTTAGCATCTGAACTCCAGGCCACCCTGTAGCCTTATGTGGAAACTGTTAAACTCGGCACTGCTGCTGGCACACACCACGATTGTGTTGCCATTATATAAAGGCTAGTTATCTCCACATGTGGCTTTATTGATCTGGAAACAATGAATGGGGGAATCAGATCAGGCTGCAGCTTTAATTCTTCAGCAACAAGCTGTAGAGTTATGTCTGCTGTAACATCTTCTTTTACCCAATTTACATACACAGTTATTCTGCAGGTTTAATCTGACTTCTTTAGAAAGGTTCATATAGTTTATAAAGCTATCTGGGATCATCTAGATGACTTTAAGAATTTTTCAGTACTCCCTGAGATCTGTTTCAGATCTAATACCCTTTTTGTTCAAACCCCCATAGTTCTACATGAATCCTGAAATGGCATCTTACAATTGCGGATTCATTAACTAAAACTCTTCTTTGTTGACGGTGCTCTGATTCCATGTGCATACAATGACACTTGCAGTCCTTATGGAGAACCCAGGAGGAGTCCTAAGCATGTCTTTTCCCTCTTCAATAAAGCTGATACACTGCTCAGCTCATGACAATGGAAAAGTAGATTTTATATTTAAGTAACAAGCAAACCCATTTCTTTCAGTTATTGCCCACCACTTGTTTTTATTAATTCGCTATTAGGTCTTAGACCAAGTGAGGACACTGCAGCTTTTTCTAAACAGAGCAATCCCCCCTTTTCTTCAACTTACTCTTCTCATCTGATCAGAATTCTTTTTTTTTTCTCCTTCTGAGAAAACTCTCATATTGCATTTAAAATAACAAATCATGGTAACAGAATTCAACTGCTGATTTACCAATGTATTTAATGTAAGTAAACAAAAATCAGTGTATTAGATGAGCTTGCTGCTTCATTGTGATTTAAAATACATGCCGAATGATAATAGAAATACGAGGTAACTTTGAAAAGTGTAAATATCCTTTTGCAAGCAGGAAGAGAAGGCACCAACTCACAGGTAGCCCAGACTTGGAAGCAGATGAGATGGCTACTTAGGATACTTTTGAGTTCAGAAAGTTTCCTCCAAAGTGCCTAATAAACCAGGCTTAGCTCTTGGACTCTTGATAGTCTACTGGGAAAGATAGGGCTACGTATGCTAGATCAGTTAACATAAAATAATTACTTAGCTTAAAACCTTGAGCCTGCCATATGCGAATACGATTCTATGTAGCAGAAGACAGTAGAACCACCAAATCCAACAGGTTTAGATAGGATTGTTTAAAAAAAACACCTTAAAATTCAAGCAGCACAAGTTTTATCTAATGAAAAATAAAGGGATTTGAAATGGATAATAGGGTATAGAAGTACTTTATAACAAATGTTCTTAGAATAAGTTACAGAAAATATGTATAATTATTAGCCCAAGCTACTCATCTTATTTGACATAGTTTTGCTTATTTGAAGAAGGTTTTGTTTCCCCAAAGAGTATTCATAAAATTTCAGCCATCTTACCTACAAGCTATTTCTTGAAATTTGATCACCTTAGGAGGGGCACAGAAAAATTACACATATTTACACCTTGGATAGTTCTACTGAAATTCACCAGGAGAAAAGAAATGTCAGTTCAGTTAAAAAGAATATAATGGTGTTGGCTTAAGGTGAAAAAAAATGCTCCCAGTTCATCATTCACAAGGTACCTTGTATGAGTTTGTAAATAAGACATCTGTAAATACTGCCAAACACATTGGGTAGCAAAATGAACAACTTAACAGTGTGTGAAAATTGCTAATTTTTTTCCTAATGAGAGTATAAACCTTTTGCGAGGGAAGTGGTAAAGATATTTAATAGATTACAACCAACTCCCAGGCTTGGGAAATCTTTTAGGCATTGCTGTCACATGCACATTTTCCGGTTTTGAAGATGGAGAATCCAGATCTTCAGAAGTTGGACCTCTTACTTTCAGAGATCTTCATGAGGGTCTAGCATACATTTATGCAGCAGTCTGGGTAGGGCTGGAAATGTATGACTCTGCAAATGTTGGCTTGGTATCCTTGTTTACCATTCGGGCAGAAACTAATAGGACTTGAAGTTCAATCGCATCTGGAGGACCACAGTAACTGGATCATAGTAACAATCATCCACCTCCAGATTTCACTATTTGTCTCTTATTAAAATCATGCAATACAAGTATTTTGTGTTTCAAACATGCAAATGAACTAACAAAATGAGAGCACGAGTATCTAGTGGCTTATTGCATATTACAGTTTGCGATGAACTGCATTCTGTACATACTGTATAATCAGGGCTGCAACACAAATTATTCCATAATGAATGCTTGTTAGCCTCTGCTTGTACCTGGAACACATTTTTTTCCTTCCCCTTATACACTTATTCAGTTTGGCCTATAAACATTTTAAATTTGCATACAGAAAGCAAGGACTGGCCATAAAAAATATGGACATCTGCAGATTAGCAAAACTTTGTATTTCTGCCTAGTGGCCTGTAGGGAGCGCTGCTGAATAATGTCAGTTTGGGAAGTTGAGAGCTCCGATGGAATACTGTATTGATTTCCAAAAATAATGAAAAAACTTGTTGCAAAATTTTTTGTATTATGGATGTTCCTTGGGGTGAGCAAATTACAACAAGCCTAAACCGATTTTAATCAAGATATTCACTGATGAGTAATACACTGGATTCAAACTCTTACATTCCTTCCTTTCCCCTAGTCATTACCAAGATACTATTGAATTACTGAAATCTGATTGCACTGATAATGGTGAAAAGTGGAACCCAGTATTTGAGGAAAAAGTTTTCAAACAAATGTGTGAGTTCCGTGTTCGCCCCAAATGGATTTGTTTTATGGACGCTTATTACAAATCGAAACATATTTTTGTCTCGGTTCTCTCTTAGCCCTGTACCAAAACTTCCTTTCTTTTCTGCTACCCCAGTTCTCTTTGATTTAGATTTAGATATCATGTAATAAAGTATCCTGCCAACAATAACTGACAAAAACCAACTCTGCATGGATAGCTTTGATCAGAGGAAATTTTGTCAACGTAGTATACCTTTTTTCCCCCCTCCAACAGTGTCACTTTGTCAAATATCCAGTCTGCCTTTCTGGAATATGATGGCCAGGTTAAGCATTTTGATCATTTTGGAAGACATGATTAAATTGAAATTACATATTCCTGTAATTGATCACTATATTAAACCTGAATCCAAAGTACATTTATTTTTGAAGTTCCACAGAATTCAGTGGGATGCATGGGAAATATATGTGAAACTCGAAGAACCAACACGCTTCTAGAAGGAAAGCTGGTTCCTACCAACATCTTCAAATGAATACTCTATAACGTGACATTCTATTCCCATTTTTTTTTTATTCAAAATTTTAAATGGCAAAATCCCTTTCCTGTTAAGAGCCCTGGTATTGATTTTCTGCATTGGGACTTGCCTGCATTCTGCCAATTTTATTGGGGAAATCACAAATTTTGAAGAGAACTGCCATTATTTTACAATGTCAAAGTTTGTTGCCTGTTTTATGTATGGCAGCCCTTTTAAAAACATCTATGAATATAGATGGTTTGGGGTATACTAGAATTAGCTGGAGTGATGTTTCCTTTTAATAAAGATATCACTATTTCCAGACATTTCACTGGCTGATTCTGAATGTCGGCCTTAGTGAATAATCAGTTCTGTCCAAATACAATGTTGTATGTTAAGAAACAGTGTTGTATCTTCTAGGAATCGAGGGCTTCCTTTTAAAATTTAATTTAAAACCGTACTTCCTTCAAAGTTTTAACTGTCTTAACATTCTTGAATATAAATTGAATAAAGACACTTGTATCAGTCAAAAATGGAGGTGTGTAAAACTCTTCAAATTTGAAATTCCCTGTTTCAATCATTTTGGAACCATTTTAAGTTCAAGGTTATTTTGGTAGTGCTTAGTGAATGCTAACTTCATGTAACAACGGTCAAGATCTGAACATTCTTTGGAATTAATTAAAATTGTCCAGGAATGTTAACTATGATATTTTAGCAGTTGTAAATTACCCATTCATCTTAACATAGCAGAGATACAGGTGAAACTCGAAAAATTAGAATATCGTGCAAAAGTTCATTTATTTCAGGAATGCAACTTAAAAGGTGAAAC
>JANHFT010009108.1:279173-295025 GCA_032467955.1 Pseudoxenodon macrops
GCAGAGTGATGGCGTTCGGGAAAAAACTGTTCTTGTGTCTAGTTGTCTTGGTTTGCAGTGCTCTATAGCGTCGTTTTTAGGGTAGGAGTTGAAACAATTTATGTCCAGGATGCGAGGGGTCAGTAAATATTTTCACGGCTCTTCAAAATCCTAGTAGGGTGGATGCCATTTGAATTTCAGGGTGGGGGCACCACATTCCAGAGGGCAGGGGCAGCAGAGAAAATACACTTGTATTTTCTGTAAATACCATTGGTTAACTTAAATCAATGGAACCTGGAGCATGTCAATCCTGCCAGTTGAGCCAATACTATAAGAACTAAAGTATCTATTAAAAAGAAACCTAAAATCCTTTTCCTGCAATTTAGTGGTTTAAAAAATAATAATTCAACAGCGTACTAGTGAAGTGACTATTTAATGGGCATATCTATCATCTTGGCACATCCTGGTAACAATTAGCTTTCCAAACTGCTTTCTAGGAATAGCTGTTTAAAAATAGATTTGAATATTTTCTGTGCTAATCTCCAGCCATATTTTGACTTATAATGCTTACCGAGCCTAAGCCAATGTACGTATTTGCCAGCAGTAAAGTTAAGGAGAAGAATGTGATTTTTCAAACGTGCCTATAGTAAGGCATTTATGAGATTATTTTTTCCCCGTTTTGTAACAACTTTTGCCGATTCTCTCTTTTGCATGTAGGTTTGGGGAAGATGTTGCTGTCCAGATCCAGCGGAAATGGTTTCTGTACCCTTCAGAGAACCTACTGGTATGAAAAAAGAAAGCATATTTACAGCGAAGGGAAACTTTTAATTCTGAACAGTACATCCGAATTAAGAATTCCTGCTACCTATGATTCTGTCAAAGTGGATGCAAAAACACTTTCTGTCCAAAACACTTTGTCAACTGGAATCTCAGACATGATGGCAGTAATTAAAAGTTATTATCAGAGATGCTTTTTATTAATGCTGTCTTGATGAAGTTAGAAGGGGTTCAGCTAAGGAGAATAATAATGAGATAACCTCATTATTCATTATATCATTATATTAAGATCGCTCGTAAGATATTGGAGTATCATTGTTGACCATTTATTTTTAGGCAGTGAACTTGTTTCTACATTACTGTTACCTTATAGCAGCTGTCAAACTCCTGGCCCAGGGGCCGTATGCATCACATACTGGCCACACCCATGCCCGGTTTAGCAAAGGGGGGGAGAGTCCGTCTACGTCACATGACATTACCCTGGCAACGCAAGTTTGACACCCCTGCCTTGTAGGATTGAAAAAAAGGCAGTAAAGTTCAAAGGTTTTCTTTTTAGACTGTTGATACTGTTTTAAAAAGTCTAAATTACCCAAATTTTAATCTCAGGTAAGATTAAATCAGTTTGATTAAATAACAGCAGTCTTGCAAGAGCTTATCTTGATCTGTCAACTTCTTCCTGTTCTCTTTTCAAACCTGTCCCAATTCCATCCTGCCATTTCCCCCCCCCCCTCAGATGGTGTTACAGATTATTAATAAAAGTTTTACAACTTAATAAAAACAAATCCAGACACCTTATCCCAACTTACCTAAATAATATTATTTCAGTCTGTTTGCCTTGGCTCCTTGCCCTAATATATATAGGCCTCTAATCTTATCTATAAATGCTTCCTTTCCCTTTTAGTAGGGCTTCTGCCTCTACGGTTCCAGACCAAGGATACAAACTTAGAGATCCTTTTTATTATCATTCAATTTCACCTTGAGTGGAGGCAAACGTTAATCAGTAATGTTTGAGATTACTGAAAAGTAGATATCTAACTCCTACTGCTTTTGATTGCACAAGTCATGTTCAGAAGTTTAGGCTCTTCTACAAAGATCGAGCAATCCAAGCATAAAAGAAAAGAGTTTCCTTTTTTTTTTTTAATTGATGGTGCATTGCTGGACTTTGTGCATGCTAAAATAGAGCCTGCGGTGGCATGTTAAGCTTCTTGAAAGATTTGATCTTTGGTTATATTGCAGTCTTGGAGGCCAAACTCATTCTGAAAAACCCAATTTTTATTTTTAAGGAAAAGGAACAATTCAACTCAGTGGTGGGATTCAAACATTTTTACTACTGGTTCTGTGGATGTGGCTTGGTGGGCATGGCAGGGGGAAGGATACTGTAAAATCTCCATTCCCTCCCTACTTCAGGGGAAGGTTACAGCAAAATCCCCATTTTCTCCCGATCAGCTGGGACTCAGGAGGCAGAGAATAGATGGGGGCGAGGCCAGTAAGAGGTGGTATTTACCAGTTCTACGAACTACTCAAAATTTCCGCAACTGGTTCTCCAGAACTGGTCAGAACCTGCTGAAACCCATCTCTGATTCAACTGAAAAAAGTTTGCTTGCCTCTGCTTTCAGGGAAATATTTCTCCTTTTTCTAATCATAATCCAGAAGGTGCTTTCTTGTTGGTTTTATTTTGAATGTTTCAGAAGCTTGCAACCTGCGGTGAACGCAAGCTGCTCTCAAAAACAAAGCCGAACTCTGCCAAGTCAAGAGAAGGCCAGCCAAGGAACTGAACGAACTCTTGCGTTAGAGATCTGGCAACTCGCCCTCTAGGTCGCATGTTCATACTATTCTCGCTGGAAATCGGAAATTGCCTGTTTGTTTTAAGAAGATTTATTTGAAAGTAGGTTGTGGGGATTCTTAGGTTTTTGTTGCTTGGAGACCAGAAAAGAGTTCCCTCTGCTTCCTGGCAGCCTCCTTTAATGCTTTCTCCCCCTCCTCCTCCTTCCAGTAAGGGATTTCTACAATTTCCTTTGCCGTTGCATTTCTGTGTTTCCATCACAGGCTTTGTAAGTGTGGCGCATGATTCAGCACATTCAAAAAGCTCCTAGTTGTGACCCAGTACATTTAAAGCACACCGGGACACCTCTTCTTAAATGGCTGCTTGCAGAATAGAGTATGTGCTTTCTACGATCAGAAAGGACTCAACCATGGTTTGCAAAACCCAACTTGAGAACCATTTGTCATTACCATCTGTGAAGAACTGGAGGGGTAAAATAGCTTCGGCAGGCTGCTGGGAATTCTGCCATGGTAACCTGAAGCTCTTCAGAACGTAGAGCAGCCCTGCTAGACGGGATCAAGCATCCATCTGATTTGGGCTGCTAATTTTGTGGGCCACAATCGTTTTAGTTCCAGGAACTGTGCAAACTGGGTAGCAGTTCAACCGAACAGCTGATCCATGTTCCTTGTCCCTAATGTTCAGTCACACAGCTTCTAGCTTATTATTTTCCATAATATGTCTTTTTTCCCCTCCCTCTTTTTAGAGACCTCTTAAGATAATAGATGACATATTGTCTTTCTTTGAGTAATTCTGATACGTCTCTGATCTTTCATTAAGAGGGGCTTAACTTGTGTGGAGTGTTTCTTGAAAGTATTGAATTTGGCCCATTTTTTCCCCCTTACAGGTTAAGAGAGATGACTTGGAGAAACTGTCCTCCGACTTATTGGGTGCGGCTCCCCTTCTGTGCCCATAGCACTTGGAACAGTGCTGGCAGCAGGAGGCGCAGGCTGATGGTAGCAGCGGGAGCAGGCCTGGGGGTGTGCAGCATCTTGGCTTATGGAAACCGCCATTGGCAGGTGAGGGAAAGATGGCACAGCATGTCACCCAGGAATGGAATGTGGAAGGTTTCAGGCTGCTGGGAGAGGGAGGTGTTGAAGCTCTGCTTCAGTTGAGACTTCCTAAATGCTTTCTGGTTGAAGAAAACAGAGACTATTTAAGACTGAAAGGCCCCATTACTGAAGGGGCCCAAAAGGTATGTCCCATGTCCAATCACTGTGATCAAAGAATGGATGGAGTCAAATATTTGTTCCCTCCTCAGGCAGCTATTTTGATGTTTAAATTGCATCCCCATGTAGGCCCTGACATTCCCTATTTTTTTGGAGTGTGGTCTGGGTATTTCAAACCATGCCTGGTAGGGCTCTTGAGTTGAGAGAAACATCTCTGAGTACTATTGATGAAGATTCTTAATCATCCAGATAGAATTCTCTGGAAGAGGTTGAGTCATGGCAGGTGGACTTATTTCCTTGTTGGTTTGAGACATTTAGCTGTCCATCCAAGCAGCTTCTTCAGTCTGAGCAATTTGGTCAGGGGAATCTGAGTAGGCAAAGAGAGTCGCTGGAATGTGCCAGCTCCAAATCCCCGTGTACCGTTCCTTTCCTGATTGCCTCTTTTGGTTTTCTCGCAGGCAGCCACGGCTGAGCCTCCAACGGCCACACATACTGCTGCCTCATTCCCTCGCTTCACCCGAGAAGAAGTGGCCCGCCATCATAACGAAGCGAATCGGGTGTGGGTGACTTACGGCAGTGAAGTTTTTGATGTCACCGATTTCTTAGAGTTTCATCCTGGGGGGAAAAGCAAGATTCTTCTGGCAGCAGGCGGGGCTTTGGAACCCTTTTGGGCGCTCTATGCTATGCATAAACAAGATCACGTCCTAGAGATCCTTAAAGAATATAAAATAGGAGAGCTGAGCCCAGAAGAGCCTCCTCTGCCAAGCCCAGATGACCCTTACGCCAACGATCCTCCACGCCACCCTGCCCTCCGGGTCAATACCCTCAAGCCTTTCAATGCAGAACCTCCTCCAGAGTTACTGGCAGAATATTTTTTGACCCCTAACCAGCTCTTCTTCAAGCGTAACCATCTCCCAGTGCCGGTTGTGGACCCTGAAGCCTATCGCCTGCGTATTCAGAGTCCCTCTGGACAGACCCTCTCCTTCTCTTTGCAAGATCTGAAACAGAATTTCCCAAAATACGAGGTTACCGCTACTATACAGTGTGCTGGCAATCGCCGGGCAGAGCTAAACGCCATCCAGAATACCAACCGGCTCGGGTGGAGCATTGGGGCCATTAGCAATGGCCATTGGGGTGGTGCCCGGCTTCGGGATGTTCTAATGCAAGCTGGGTATCAACCAGGGGATGAGGGTCATGTCTCCTTTGAGGGCCTGGACAAGGATCATAGTGGCACTGTATATGGAGCCTCCATCCCTTTTCAGAAAGCCATGAGTCCGGATGTAGACGTCCTCTTGGCATATGAGATGAATGGGGAGGAGCTGCCTCGAGACCATGGGTTCCCTCTGAGAGTTATTGTGCCAGGAGTGGTGGGGGCTCGCAATGTAAAATGGCTGGGTCGGATTACAGTGGGGCCAGAGGAAAGCAAGAGCCACTGGCAGCAAAAGGATTACAAAGGATTTTCTTCTTCCGTAACCTGGGAGACAGTGGATTTCTCCAAGGCTCCTGCCATTCAAGAGATGCCCATCCAGTCTGCCATCACTGAGCCATCTTCTAAGATGCCTGTCTCTCCTGGGGAGCTCACGGTGAAGGGCTATGCCTGGAGTGGTGGGGGGCAGAGGGTGATCCGTGTAGATGTCTCCCTGGACGGTGGGAAAAACTGGAAAGAGGCAACGTTAACTGGTGAGGAGCAGCTGCCTGGCCAAGCTTGGGCTTGGAAGCTTTGGCAGCTGGATGCTTCTGTGCCTGCTGGAACCAAGGAGTTGAACATTATCTGCAAGGCTGTGGACACCAGCTACAATGTGCAACCTGAACATGTGAAACCACTCTGGAACATTTTGGGAGTCCTCAACAATGCTTGGCATCAGGTCCGTGTCCCCGTGGAAGAGGCGTGAGAGGCCTGACTGGGCCTAGAAGCATTGAGGACTGCATCTTGGTTTCTCTATATTTTTCTGCTGTTGCAGGGACATTAGCCCCTGCCGCCTGGAAGAAGCCAAGAAGAAGGACTGGGTTCTTGAACAAGGGTCTGGGCTTCTTTCCTTGTTCTCTGTGCAATTCCTGTGATTGTAGAATTTGGGGGCTAAAGCAGGGGTGGGGTGGGATGGGCAAGTATGGGCTTTGATGACTTGTGGACTTCAACTCCCAGAATTCCTGAACCAGGCATGTTGGCTTAGGAATTCTGGGAATTGAAGTCTACAGGTCGTGAAGGGGTTATGGTTGCTCGCTTCAGTCTAAGATGTTTATTTTCTTTTAAGGGTATGGTGGTCTCAGAAGTCCTGCTTGCTCTCCTTCACTTACTTTTCTCCTTAACGGAGATCCACTTTTCTCAGGAATTTTGGATTTGGACTTTTATACTCTTTAGAATTCTTTCAGTTGTCAAAGTTCACCAAATTGTTTGCTGGCTGGAGATCTTTTTTAGGGTACCCCCCTCCAAAGATTTATTAATGGTATTGGATCACTTGACGCTAAACTAAATAACCCATCTTTTTAGGAACATAGGCCATTTTATTACCTTGCTTTCTCCATTCAGTGTGATGCCAACTTTGGCCTTGCCGTATTTAGTGCCTTCAGCTATTTTATGGGAAATAGAGAAGTCGATATTTCTCTCATAATTAACACTGAGGAGTATCGGAAACGTAGCATTTTGCTTTAAAGACCTGGTAGCCTTGCCCCACATCAAGTCTGCCAATCAGTTCTTGCTGCATGAATACACCACAGCAACTCTTCCTTGTAAGCTGTTATTCTGGGCAGGTTTTGCGGTCGCCTAGAATCCGTAATATTGGAGTGAGAAACCTGATATTCCCAGCTGCTTTGATCTGCTCTCAAGAAACGCAGACTTGCTTATGCCTGGCTCAGTGGTTTCCCCTCTGTATTTCAGATGTTGGTGTGTTCAACATCTGAAACCTTGGTCAACAACATGCCTTCACTAACTTTGCTGCTATAATTTTATTTTTATTAGCAAACAACTTTAGACAGCTGTCCAATTCACACAGCGATAACTCGGGGTGACTTAACAAAAATGTAAAAATGTAACCTGTGACAAAACCCACTCCACCCCCATGACAGCAACAAGACAATCAAATCAGCCATTTGATCATCCCTAACTTCCATTCATGGTTCCCAGGCCTGCTGACAAAGCCACATTTTTAGTTTTTTTTTTTGGAAAAGTGGCAAGCTGGGGACCACCCATACCTTTTGGGGAATAATGTTCCATAAAGAAAGGACCAACAGAGAGAAGACCCATTTTAGTGGTCCAACCAGATAATAATCCTTAATTGATGGGACCTCTAATGTGCTTTGCCTTCCTGTTCTGGTGGGCTGGGTGTAATTTCTTGGTTTTGTTAGTGCACTCCAGATTCTGCTGAAATAAGAGCCGTTTCTAATTTCTCGTTCTTACGTAGAATAGGTTGGTTGTCCCAGATATAAAACTGAATAGGATTCTTGAGCCATTGGCAGTCTGGGGAGAAGAGTAGATTTCATCAGCTGTTATCCTCACTAGAATTCTTTTCTGTCTGGGGACCGGCCCATGTTCTTTATTTATAGAGAAGGGACCCGACATGCACTTTGAGAAACATTTTAAATTAAGTCTCCCGAGCCAGCAGGTTTCACAGAGAGAATGGATCACTGCCACATAGGAGGATCCTGTTCTATGAAAAACAGTCAGGCCACCAGTGGGGTTTTGGGCAAAAAAAGTTAACACTTCCTTTGCATAGCCTGACATTCACAGAGGGGCTCATGTTGCTGCTCTTGGTGGTAGCAAATATTTAATTTGTCTTCCAGGCCACTCTGGGATCCATTTTCCTACAAAAAAGTCTTCTCTGTACCATCTTGACCATGTTGTATCTTCCTGTCACCTTTCTTGATTACAGGTAGTCCTTGACTTACAATGATTCGTTTAATGACCATTTGAAGTTACAACGGCACTGAAAAAAGTGACTTATGACCGTTTTTCACACTTAATGTCCGTCGCAGCATCCCCGTGGTCACGTGATCGAAATCCAGATGCTTGGCAACCGGTTCATACTTATGACGGTTGCAGTGTTCCAGGGTGATGTGATCCCCTTTTGCGACCTTCTGACAAGCAAAGTCCAAGGGGAAGCCAGATTCATTTAACGACCGTTGTTATTAACTTTGCTTCACAACTGTGGCAAGAAAGATTGTAAAATGGAGCAAAACAACAATCTTGCTTAGCAACAGATATTTTAGGCTCAATTGTGGTCGTAAGTCGAGGACTACCTGTGCTCATACGTCATAAATAACAGCATAGATTGGACCCAGTTCAAATTCAGAAGTTAATCATTTAAGGCCCCAGAGCTGTAAAAAAAAAAAAAAAGCCACCTAAAAAATAAGTGCCAGATTAGCTGCCCTGGGAGGCCTGCCTATGTAGGTGGAATGCCACCAAAGAGAAAAATTGTTCCCTGCTTGTGACCCATTGGTTTATATTTGGTACTACCACCTTGAGAAGAAGCTGTAGCCATGATTTTTGCAATTTGCCAGACTCTTCAACTGTCCGAAATGCAAGATACAAAGCTCAGTATCTCAGCATTGAGCACTGAAATTGTATCTAGGAAGGGAAGGGAAGCTGTGGACCTTCCTATAAGGTGCTAAACCACAGTTTAACCATGAGCTAACAAACCATAAATGGTGCTGTATGTCTCATGAAGCTATGGACCATGTTTTATATAACTCAATGCCCGACTTTACAAAACATTCTAGCTCAAACCCACACCAACCCCACAAAATAGCTCAAGGTGTCATTGGGCTGAGTTCCTTTTCGCTGCCCAACATTGAATTTTTGTTACATTACTCTTTGTTTCCTTTCACTCAGGGCCATCCTGTTTGAGAGCCGTAGATCAAAACAGCTGGGAGGCATCAGGTTTGCCCGTAGGGGGTCCTGCAGAAGCTCTTCTGCAAGATTGCTTTGTTGCTCTGGGCACCAGTTCAAGCCGGCAGCTGGATTGATTCCTCCAGGTTGATTGATGAGTTTTGTCTGCAGTTCTCCTGTATGTCAGCACTGCAGCACGGCTGTATCACTCCTCAGTGGTAGAGAGAGAAAGGGGTTAATGGAGGGAGCATTGCTGTGAACATATTGTCTTCCCATGTTTGATAGGCTGAAGCCAAAGAACAGAATGAAAAAGTATCATATGAAAGTTTTTCCACACTTTCCAAGCTCCGGAATTTAATTTTGGTTTTTATTTTTTTTAAAGCATGCATCCTCCCATAAAAAGTGGTTTGTGTGCTTTTTTTTACCAGTTTTTTTAAAAGATACTATTTGCTGCCCCCTGTTGGGAGTGGCAGGAAATGATTTTACTTCAATTATTCTCTCTTGTTGGGGACTTGTAGAAATTCTAGGGCTAAATGGATCTTCCTCACTGCCACATATACTACTTTGTAAGGGAAAAAACTATCGGGAATTGTTTCACTTTTGCTGAGCTAACTACATGTTGCAAGTCGTTCCCACAAATTCTTCTGCTCGGTTATATCTTGGATCCTAGGATCATCAGTGCTGGAGAATGGGCCTTTCAGCAATTCAGCACCTCCCTGTTGGCTGGTGTTGGATCAGGCAAAAATTAACTGGTTGGAAATGGTTGAACGCAGAGCAGTGCCTCGAGTGGTGCTGCATTGAGAAAGTTGGTTTGATACGGCATCACGATTCAAGCAAAGCCCAAGCATTATTTTTGGAAACCCAGCACAAACATCTTGGATAAGAGCTAACAGACATGGACTCTCCCAAGTCAAAATTCTGAAATTTTGAAATGAGGAACTTGCCACATCTTTTCACCATTCATGGAGACCAATCCAAGTTAAGCCTTTCTGTTTTCTAGCTGAAGTCACTGTCTCTGAAAAAACTGGAAGACTAATATTAGGGGTTGTTTTCTTTTCTTTTAGTTTCCTTTGTTTCTAACTTCCTTGGTTGTGTTTATAACTTGGAAATTAAGATGCATGTGTGTGGCTTTAAGACTGATGGCGAACCTATGGCACAAGTGCCAGAGGTGGCATGCAGAGCCCTCTTTGTGGGCATGCGTGCCATCGCCAGCTGCTCTTCTGGTTTCCGGTGCGTACATGCGTGCCGGTCAGCTGGTCTTTGCAGATGCTGGAAAATTGCCTGAAAACAGGCTGGAAAATGCCCAAAAACTACCAAAAAATTGGCTGTTTTTCGGGCCGTTTTCCAACGTCCGCAAAGACCAGCTGGCCATCTAAAACACCTAAAAATGGCCCAAAATGGTCTGAAAACAGTAGAAAAACTGCCCAAAAAGCAGGCATGTGTACGCCAGCCAGCTGACTTCGGGTTTCTGATGCTCCAGCATCTGTGAAAACCAGCTGGCCAGCGCACATGCCGGAAACGTAAAGACCAGCTGGCCGGCACATGCATGTGCACCAGCCAGCTGGTCTTCAGGTTTCCAGTGCTCTGGCATGCGTCCATGCATGTGCATGCATGCGCATTCTGGTTTGGGCACTCGGTGCTGAAAAGGTTCACCATCGCTGCTTTAAGAGATTCCAGTGAGAAGATCGGATTTCTCTCACCATTGCCCTTCCTCTGGGGTTGATCTGTAGAAATTCTCCAGACTGTTTCACAAAAACTAGACATTCAAAACCTGGGCAATACATATGCTGAGATACAAATGAATACGTAACAGATGGATACGTAACTGAAATAATGTTTTTTGCTATAATAATGTTATGACAGCCCAGAGTTCTCCTTTCTGAACTGCCCTAGTATAATCAAATGTGTGAATGACCTTACAGGGGACGAAGGAAAAAGATGCTGCCTAAGATACAACCAGACAAGAGAAAAGGGGGAGAGCCCCTAAGAGCTTAATGATTAGAGGAAGAAACTTAGGAAGGACCTGCCCTAATTGATCAGCCAGTTAAAAGTGCCGGCAGGGAATTTGTACTTCTAAACTTGCAAGATTCTTTAATGTAGCCTTACAATAAAGTAGAATTAGTTCATCTAGTCCTGTTTCCTGTCTGGTTTATCTGGGAGGGCTGATACTTGAGAGCATGCATTCCTCCCTTCTATGCATCTCTGATCATAGCTAGGGGAGGGGGAATTACAAGAAGCTGTTTCGGGACCTTAAAAAGAGCCCAAGGAAGAAGAGAGCTGCCCTTTTATTTTTTTCTTGCCCAATGCTGATTTTTTTCCAGTTCCACTGTCCCCCTAGTACAAAGCATGTCAAACTCGCGGTGTCACAGCAGCATCATGTGATGTATCGGCACTTTTTTTTCCCCTTTCCCTAAACCGGGTGGGAGCGTGACCAGCACTTGACACATCCGGGCTGCGGGCCGCGAGTTTCACATGCCTAGCCAATGGGGGAACCCCAGGATCAAACAGGTATAATCAAGGAGAGAGATTAAAGGTGATGAAACAAAATGTTTGCCCATTGTCTCAAAATGATAAGTCAACAGGGAAGTCATTTCTATAATGTTCAGGGCTATTCCCTCAAGTGGATGTTCTGTTGCTCAAAGAGTTCTAGTTAATTAGCCAGAAAGAACAAACAACAATATGAACTTGTTGCCCTTCCTGTGTTTCAGACTACAGTTCTCACAATCTGTTTCGCCTTTAGTGGTGATTGTAAGGACATCAGGTGGGCTATAACTAAAAGACTGTCTGGACTGTGCTGGGTGTGAAGGGGGTCAAGAGTCTTGTCCACTCACTATGGCTGACCCTACAAGGCAACCTTCTCCAAGCTGATATCTTGCTGGCTAGCTGGGGATGTTGAAAGTTCTACATCTGGATTGCATCACTTTGAAGAGAGATCTCAGGAAATGCCACTACATCTATAAGCAGAGTTTATATTTTGTTGGTTGGCTTTAAGAATGACATAGAATCAGCAGTGTGAAAATATGATGAGAACCTGTAGTTATATCAGGTTGTAGACTCTAACTCTGTTCATAGCGAGTGCAGTTTTGTCCAATGGAGCATTGTATTTCAGGCTATGGAAATTTCTGTCTTTGCAATCTAAACAGACCAACTGATCTTCACAGCAGCTGGGAAGAAAGATCAGTCAAACAGCCAGATAAAGGGTAATCCTCTAGATATCATTACAGTGTCCTGAGCAGTCTGAACCCACCTGCAGAAACCAGTATAACTACATAGTGATTCCTTATATTCTGTTTATGATCTGTCTTCATTCCAAACTTCTATAGGAGGCTTTTCTCAGGAAAAAAATAATAATTTGCTGTGTTACATTTGAAAGACCTCCCACTCCCCAATAGTGCTTACTAAAAGTTCTACCTTGTTTTTCATTTCGTCTTTGTATACTTTCTCCTTCCTCTGTTATAAGTTATGGGTGATGTTTTCTTGCTATTGTTAGATTAAGAAACAACCAGGGATGAACCAATAGTACCACCATTTTGTAACGGAAAGCTTTTTTTTTCTTTTCAAATTGTGTTCTGGTAGAGTACACCAGAGAACCAGTGATTGATGGATGGATTTTGCTGCCTTTGAATCAATGTTGAATCCTGGTAAATGCCTGGACCAGTTCCTGCAGTCATCTTGGCAAGATTTTCAGAAGTAGCTTGCCATCTCCAGGGCTGAGAGAAGAGGCTGGCCCAAAGTCACCCAGCTGCCTTTATGCCCCTGGCAGGACTGGGGGGGGGAATGAAACCATAAAAACAATGCTTTCTGACCACCAATTGAAAACCTGGTGTCCATCAATTTATTGTTCCTCCTTCATTAAACGTTGTTTCTAAAGGTGATTCATTCATTCAAAGGTTCATTGTTATATATACAAATTTAGAAAACTGAGTTGAATAAACCAGGGTTATTAACCATTGGCCAACACGCTACAAATATAAACTTTGGGATATGATATGCCCCAATATGCATATATATTGGATAATACTAGGTGCAGTGTGAATATTGGAGAGCTAGAATGATGAGATAAATTCTAACTTTTTAAAAAATGCCATTGTTAAACTTTAGTAAAGTTTTATCCCACCATAGACCGAAAATAGAAGAGATGTGTTCAATTCACGTATTATTTGGTTTTGAACCTAGTAGGTTATGTGAACCCTGCCCTTGTAAGTTATGCTTAACCAAGTGTGAGTTCCACCTTGATGTGAAGCTTGAACTTCAGCAAAAACTAGCCAGCCTATATAGCTCCAAATTCACTATATTGTTTTACTTAGCATACCCAAATGTCTGAGAATGACTAGGCAGAAGGAGCTAAAACACTTTTAAAGTCCAGAACAACTGAATAAGATTCGGAAGCAGCTCAGACAGATACTCCCTAATCCTCTTCATATAAGAAAGGGGAGGAGATCCAGCACAACCAGGCTTGTTATTGTTCTGTTATAGCCATTTCAACAAAGGTAGTTTTAGACTTTTAGGGGAACTAATTTCCTTGTCTGGTCTACCAAATGGGGCCAATTAACCATACTAGACTCCAGAAAAAGTTAGATCTGGAATTACCTTTGGTAAACCAAATGTTACCTGGCTATGCCAAATGAGGCTGAGTTAGTGTCAGAGAACTCTACTATGAAAATAAACAGTGAATAAAGTGAAAGGTGAAAATATTGCTTTTGTCTCAGAATATATTGCAGTTTGACCCCAGTGACTTTAACAAAAAATACATAAAAAAGGAACAGTGTACTGTATGGTATAATTTGAGGACAGTCGTGATTCTGTTTTCCTCCCAGGACTGATGTTTTTGAAGTGCATCTTGAATCTAGATCAAAGAGATGCTCAGAGACAAAGGTAACATAGATTATATCATCAATGGCGCTGCTCTGTCCCATTTATATGTGGGAGAAAGTGTTTTAATTAGCTAATTCATCAGCAATAACCTCCAAAGAGGGTCACATTAGCACACATAGGATAAAAACAACCACTTTTAATGTATTCCTCAGACAATGCTGCCAGCTTCAAAAAGAATCTTAAAATTGATTGGGAAACAAATTTAAATTTATTGCTAAGCATAGTTCTTCATGTGATTTTTTTGTGGGCTACTTGCCTTTCTAATTATCCTATGGGTCTGAGTATAATAAGTATTATGAACAAACGAGAACTTCTACAAGCTTTGTACTTAAATAGATATTTAATCTTAATCTATCACAAATATGAAAAACTTTTACAATATTTGGCACCTATGAAATGATCCTGTAATGTTCAATTTTATGCCTCTGCAAGTTATAATTTTTCTGAAGACTTAATCCTCTTCTACTCAGTCTTATTTCTGTGAATTAGATAATCACAATTCTAAATTGTATATATAGGTTCAGCTGTTAAATATAAGATAGTAAAATAAAATTGTTTCTCCAGATTTCCCTTAAAAATACAGACTTGCTCATTGTCTTCCTCACATCTTTTCAAACCATCACACACCAGGTAGACTGTTTATTGACCAGTCTCCTTACTCATTCTTAATATTGATTTATACTTTTTGAAATACTGCCCATTTTGATTGATTTTTTGGTTGATTTGATATGAAATTTTGGAATTTCCTTATATTATCCTGCTACCAGTGCTCTTCTAATCAACTGGTAATTTTAAGACTTTGTGAGGGAATAATATTTAGAATGTACATCTTATGGCTTGGTATGTGAGAGTACTCAGTCCATTTTCTAACACTGGGCATTGCCACACTGCCAACCACCTTGATTTCTCAATCCCTCAAAGCCGTTTGAAAACTTTGTGGATTTTGCAACTGTGGCAAGAAGAATCAGTGCATCTCAGAACAAAAAAAGGAATAGAAGGAGAGACTTGAACAACAGTGCTTCTATCAAATCATTTCTGGAACAGGGTGAAAATAGCTTGTTTCCACTGTTCCCATCTTGGGGAGTGCATGTGTTTTTCCTGCATTTGGAGAATCCAGTTTTACTTATTAAACCTACCCTCTTAGGCCCCCATGGCTGGAATTAAGTGCCAGAGGGTTTCTCGGGCTTAGGTTCACAAGCCTAAACGTATGTCCAGTTATTTGAACAGCAAATAATTATAATTTCAAGAGCCATCTAAATCCATAAAGACTCTTGAGGCCATGAACCTTATAACATTTCAGGACAGAGCCAAAATAAAAAGAACAATGTAACGTCCAGACTCCGAAAAGAAAAAAAAATAGAAATTTAAGCTAACATCAAATTAAGAGAGCTTTACCACGGATTTTATTAATCCAATGCGGGGGGGGGGCAGGCTTTCGGACTTTTTAAAAAAACGGGCAAGATGAGAGCCATATGGATCGGCGAAAAGACGGGATGATCGTTTTTGGAACCCTTGAGTGATATACTTTGATCGATGGGTACGGAGCCTGCCAACACTCCCCAATTATACGGGTCGGGTAGAAACTATCGGATGCCAAAAAGTAAGTTCATTTATTTAATCTGGAACAATTTCGTGGTGAGGAAACATTGTGTCTCTCGGGCAGCAAAAGCAAGACGATCGCGTGGCTCAAAAACATTAGAAAATCCCTTCCGGGATCGGCTTACTTGAAGTCACAGCTGGGTGGCCCGAAACCTCACGCCTTTATTTCTCATTTCTTGGAATTGACCTCGTCATACGATTCCTCTTGGTTTCTACCTTCCAATGATTTCGGCCCGATCGTTTACACGGGAATCCAACTGGCGGGGCGCAGGAAGTGTCCATTCACACGCTATCGTATTAGCCAAACAGTAAGTCAAGAAACATAAACGGTGCGCGTTGTTGACAAAGAAAAAAAACGGCGTTTAGTTATTTATTATTAATTTACGCATACATACAAACAACAGAAGCTGCCCGGACTCTTACCAAGACTCTGGCCTGCTTATAACTTTAAAAATAGTAACACAAGAACTTAAGTCTTCAGGCATATTCAGATACTGATTTAACCTACAGCATTATTTTTTTCCAGGGAAAACCCACCCGTTCGATTTTAGGCCGGACTTTGCGCTTGAGGAATCAGCCATCGAATCGCAAAACAATAACAAATCGATATCAATATTATACTGAATATCAGTATATTGTAGTATATACCAGTATATGCACCAAAGACAAATTCCTTGTGTGCCCCATCACACTTGGCCAATAAAGAATTCCATTCCATTCTATTCTATTCTATTCGACTTCTCATTGTTCCTATCACCCATCTCCTCCCACTTACGACTGCAGGACTGTAACTTGTTGCTTGTATCCTATGA
>JANHFT010009109.1:17733-28489 GCA_032467955.1 Pseudoxenodon macrops
TATCTATCTATCTATCTATCTATCTATCTATCTATCTATCTATCATCTATATCTATCTATCTATCTATCTATCTATCCCAGTAGAAATATCTGGATACATTTGTAAAAAATATAAGCAAATCATTTTTTCCCCAAAATAATTAATGTTCACATCTATGCAGTTACGCACATCTAAAAAATCCTTGAATTCAAACAAATTACCCATTGATCGTTTGATCAGTTTGGCAACTTTTCTATGCATCCCCCAGTCATATGCCTCCAGGTAGCTGACAAGTATAACTCCAAGTTATTTGGGGGTGGCTCTCTCTTGGCGTCGAACACAACGGCTTCTTGGCTGCCTAAATCTCTATTCAAAGAAATGATCCTGTGGGTCACATCAACACCTATTATTAATATTTGATCTTCAAGCAAAGTGGTTTTAATGGACCACGTGCTCAACTCCACCGCATCCACGGGTTCTCCATGGCCATTACGTGGCCCATCTACCGTAGAGCACAACCTGTTATTTGGCTTGGGCCCATTTGTTATGAGCCATTTCATTTGTAACATCTGTCCGCATTACACATATCCTGCTGTGATATTCTTCTTCCATAAAACCTCTCGCCGTTTTCCTCTTCCATTAACGTACGTGGAGCCAGGAGGAAGAAACCCATTAACCAACAGCTCTGTAATATGTATTATGCAATAATGAGGATGAAATGTCCAAAGTGGAAATGAGATGCCAGCGCCAACGTGCCGAACTTCGAGATGTGTGCAATGAGATGTAACGTTGCCAGATGTTGCTGACAAAAATGTCCACAATTCAATTAAATGGTCTCCAACCTTTGCAGCATTGAGTTGTAGTCAGGAAGCAAACCACAGACACTAGACTTTCAGCTGCTTAATATACATTCATGCTGGACTCCTGGTAACAGCAGTCTAGGGTCCATCTTTGCTATCATAAAGCAGTTTTGTTGGCAGAATAAAGCAAACAGTTTCTCCTCCTGGCTGGCAAACTCCAAAGTTAGGGCATCTACCGATTCAATGGAACCACCTGTTCAATGAATTTCAGCAGCATCATAACCAAGAAGACTGCCAAGAACAGTATCTGTGGCACTTGCCAAGATCCATATTCTAAATGTTATGTGCATAAATTGAATATCATGTCTCGAGAATCAAGAGCCCAACTGAGCCCTGAAGGAGTTCACAAAATCCCCAATCATCGATAATTAAGAAGTCGTCTTCAACGTTCCCTCTTTTGCTTTCCCAGAGCAAAACCTTGGAAAATGATCCTTCTGTTCTTTCATTGCCACAGAGATGTCAGAAAGAGCCAAAATATCCCTTAGAGGCAGCCTCAAACACCAGTGGAGCTAAGCTGGAGCTAAGTAGCACTTGACCCTGCCAGTCTACTTAACGTCTCTTAAAGGATAGATGAGCATTGGGACAACAGCTCTCTTTTTGAGTGTAACCCAGTCAACAAAACCCAGATCTGTCTAAGGGTCTTTATTTTGTAAGAATAACCAGTTGACTTCTCAAGACCGTTCACCAGTACAAGACATGGGAGGATTTGTGCCTTTCCAGATGTTGATGGGCATGATCATCGGTTACCATGGCTGCAGTCGATGAAATGTATACGTCAGGGGTCAGCAACCTTAAAACTCTTAGAGAGCCACAAAGGTCCTAAATGGAAGCCCCCCGTTCAATTCTGGAGCCAACCGGAAGTCCTGTTTCCCACCACCACCATAGAGTCTCCTCCTAGAATGGCTTCCTTTTTCCTCTGCTGACCGGAAGTCCTGTGTCCCACCACCACCACCATAGAGTCTCCTCCTAGCGCGGAATCCTTTTTCCTCTACCTGTCCTAATCAAAAGCCCTATCAATTGTGGAGCTGACCGGCGACAGGGAGCCGCAGCAGAAGGATGAAAGAGCCACATGCGGCTCCAGAGCCATGGGTTGCTGACCCCTGTTATAGGTCAATAATGTTTTTTTTTTAATCACAGGATCTCTTACTCTTTTATATGCCTGTGTTGATCTTCAGTTTTCATTAGATCGTATCATCTGAATGTCTACTTTATCTAATCAAGGCAGGTTTTATTTTTATTAGAAAGACCAGAGCAAGTTAAAAGGAATATCTCAAGGAATATCCAGTTAAAAATCCCAGAACAAAATAATAAATAACAAATAAAATCTATATTAAAATCACAATTTGGCATCCAATCTGTCAGTTGCACATGAACAAAACACAGCATGCCCTAAGTATAATATAATATCAATCTTTAAACTACGAGGCCCTTAGTCATCAGATACTAAAATGCAAGAGAGTGATAATGCAGAAGGATTTGCTGCATTAATTCTATAAAATAATTATGACAGACGAATCATCTATCTTCAAGAATCCCCAGTGCTGCTGAATGTCTACTTCATCTACTGAACTAGTACTTATTTATACTATGAACCTGTCTTGGCCAGAAATATTTACTTCATTTTGCATCAGTTCTTCAGAGTTTCAGTAGATAACAATCTTTTAGAGTTACGAAGTCTTTAAAG
The DNA here is from genome assembly GCA_032467955.1 of Pseudoxenodon macrops. Classification (NCBI taxonomy): domain Eukaryota; kingdom Metazoa; phylum Chordata; class Lepidosauria; order Squamata; family Pseudoxenodontidae; genus Pseudoxenodon; species Pseudoxenodon macrops. The sequence goes on from JANHFT010009109.1 coordinate 20,258, forward strand.
ATTGCCTTTTCAACCTACCATAACTCTCTTGGCCATTTCGTTTTATCACTGAGTGAGTTTGTCATCTTCTGCAGAAAGTATGAGGTTTTTTTTTCCCCCTTTTCGCTTATTACTGTGACTCCTTGCAAACATTGTTGAATGCATTTAATTCCCTAATTTTATACCATTGGAAATAAATTTGCCCATTTGCAATGCAAATGCAAGTAAAACTTTCCTAAAATTAAATTAGAACGATTGAACGGCATGCACACATTCGTTCTAAAATAACAGTGGTTAAAATAGAAACACAACAGAAGACACGAGAGGTTATATCGTGTACATTTGAAAATATCAAAGTTTTCTCGATTATGCCTTGAACATCCCGAAATCTCAAAGCACTCTGCTAAAGAACATTAGTGTTCAAAAACGAGTTTCTCCTTCCCATATTTATACAGTTACAAATGCTAACTTTTTCCACGGACATATTGGGAGACGGAGTGTAAATATGCTAGTTGTTATTTTCACATTGGGTGTGGAAAATGGCTGCAACCTCAATATTGTGCAAATGAAAACCGGCTATTTGCAGCATTCACTTTAATTTAAAACCATCCCTTTAAATTGTTCAGTTGCCCAATTGGGATATTGCACAAATTATCTCTGCATTTACGTACACGCCCTTTTCTAATGAGGCAATTAGCCTTAACTAATGAGCCCATTTACCAGCAGCAGGGCTGTCTGTTACTTGTTCTATCTCTCCAGCGCTTTGCAACCATATATGGACATGGTGGCTTTATCCGAAGCTTGTGGAGCAAAGCACGAAAGTGATCTTTACAGTTTATAGACCTCAACCATAAAAAGGAAAGCTTGGGTTGACTTTGCAGTACACTTTAATTTAAAGTGTCTATGTCCCTTCAATACTTATCATACCTATCATTATTACTGCCTCCATAAAAAAGATGTGCAGCCTTGTCTATGTTGTATATTGTCTGCATTATATTCCAAAGCACCAAAAGGCAAGACGAGAAACAATGGATGGAAACTAACCAAGGAGAGAAGCAACCTAAAACTAAGGAGACATTTCCTAATGGTGAGAGCAATCAACCAGTGGAATAGCTTGCCTTATGGGTGCTCCATCACTGGAGGCTTTCAAAAAGAGACCGAATAGCCATTTATTCAGAATAGTATAGGGATAATGTAGGAGAGCCATGGTGGCGCAGTGGTAGAATGCAGTACTGCAGGCTACTTCTTCTGACTGCTGGCTGCCTGCAATCTGGCAGTTCAAATCTCACCGGGCTCAAGGTTGACTCAACCTTCCATCCTTCCTAGGTGGGTAACATGAGGACCCAGATTGTTGGGGGCAATTATGCCGACTCTGTAAACTACTAAGAGAGGGCTGTAAAGCACTGTAAAGCGGTATATAAGTCTAAGTGCCATTGCTATTGAGCAGGGGATTTGACTAAAAGACCTCCAAGGTCCCTTCCAACTCTGTTATTCTATGTTCTATATAAACATGTTATTTACCATAACAAGACTACCAGGTCTGGATGGCAAACGCCCAAACAATTATGTTTTTCTGCCATCTGGTGGACTTTACCTTCCTAAAGTTCAAAAATGTACAGGGATAGTACTCTGCTGTGAAATAAAGAGATGCCTACTGCATAGCCGAAGAGGTGTTTTGATAAAATATTAAAATGCAGAAATATCACAGGGACAATAAAGGCGCACATGTTAAGATAATCAGTTATCCCAGTTGTATTGTTCAGCCTTGAAACCCAGATTATCAGAAAGGCTGAATGAAAAAAAAAAGAAATTGATTTCTTTGAATTGTGGTGATGAAGAGAATTGTGGAGAATACCTTGGGTTGATTAAAAAAAAAAAACCCGCACGCAATTCAATACTACACAAAGCAAAACCAGACACTCACCTTAAATGCATGAATGAAATAATGAAACTCTTAACATAAATGTTGGGGATAGATAATGCAAAGAGTTGTTGGAGATGACCCTGATGCTTGGAAAAATTAAAGGCAATCTCCGAAGTGGCTAACAGTAGACAAGATGATTAGATGCTATCACTGATGATGCAAGCAGGAGCTTATAAACTTTCAGAGGAATTACTGACACGCAATTCCATCAAACTGTCAAGACCCAGAAAGGCAGAAGGGATTGAATCACTGAACAAATTGCTCATCCAGGTTTTTGCAACCCATACTACAGTTGTCACCTGCCTGAAAACTGTTAAGACCACTAATGACCAACATTACACCATTATTAAAGTAGTGGTCAGTTTCAAAGGAACCTATCATAACCCAGAAATTTACAGACCGATTTACCAATGTAATATTCTAATTCTAGAGCCATGTTCTCTGTTGTGATAGGCATTTTATAGCTATTGCTACTTTTTTGTGCATTGTGAGGTTTTTTTCCTGTGTTGTGCGTCACAAAATGTTCTACTTGGCTGTTACTACAAGTACTTTGTTTATAGTACGCTAGAAATGGTAGATCTGCATAGTTAGTCATGCAATTAGGTATAGTGTACACAAATATGTAACCCACAGAAAAGAATGAAGTTACACTCAAGAATTATAGACCTGTTAGATTCAATTTCTAAGCTGGGAATTTCAACGATATCTAATGTTCTCCAGATATATTTAAGTTAACCTCCAGGATGCACAGCATGTATTGTCAAAATTCATAAAACTGATGGAGAATTTTATTTCTTTTACAAAGTATGGTACTTAGCTCTCCTTATAAATCTCATTTAAACATATAAACAATGCTCACAATTTTCCTGGTTTTCTCTATGTCCAATCAAACACACTATGTATTCTTTCATGTGTTGATTTGAACATGTCAATAGTAAGAGTAGGGAAGAAAAGTTAATTCTAACATGCTTACAATTGATTTTCTTCTTTTGGTTGGTTGGTTGATTATAGGCCATTGTCAATGTTGATTCCCAACAGCCACATATGATCTTGAAAAAGCATCTTTGGGATGAGCTGGATGACTGAGAATCTCACTAGAATTTTAATTTTTATTAATTAAATAAAATGTGTATACCTTGTTATCAGATTCTGGGCCTGACTGTATGTACAAGAAAATCTGGACTATTTCTGTTCCAAAATAATAATACGGAAAATGTTTGACTATCTCTCTCCCGCTGTTTCTACCCACCCGGTATGTTCTCCCCACTAGGTCCCTTCAATTAAATATTGTCATTTTATGGGAAAATGTGTCTTCTTTGTCGTGGCCCTGGGCCTTTGGAACAACATCCTCCTCAAGCTATGGGCCTTCTCACCTGGGATACAGCCCTTAAGATGGGGCTTTGGTTCCAGGCCTTATGGTGGCAGGATTCCCCATCATGCTGTGTTTTAAGCATGACTGTTTTGTCTTGTCTATTTTTAATTGCTTTATTATAGTATTAAATTTTGTAATCTGCCCAGAGAATGTAGGAGTGGGCAGCTATAATAAATTTAATGGAATAAATAATAATAAATATTCTTCTGTTGTCTGCAGTGGGATTTTTCAGAATGTTTTCCCCATAGAACCCTGTTCCCCCCCCCCTCGAGTCTGAAGATTACTGTCAAGCTTCATGGTAACTAAATAAAAATTTGCTCAAAATACGAGTTTTAAAAGCGAACAGTACTCAAACTTGCAGGTGAATATGTGGTTGGTAGAATAATATTACTAATACTTACGTGCAAACTGCAGAGAATGGAAGTCTCTGAATTATTTATCAGGATGACATATTTGAGTCAAGTTCCAGACTGTGGATTACAGAGTTTCATGTACAACTGTAATGAAGTTTCTTTTGCAGGCAATTTAGTGGAAGTGAATTATGGGGAAATTATGCCTTTGGGAATAATGTCACCATTTATTTAAGACAGATGGCAAACAAACAAACAACAGTGCGGTACTAAAGAAAAGAGGAAAAAACTTTCACAAACTGTTTCAGTCAGCTAAACTATTTATATTGAATTATTTTACATCAATCCATTCTTTTTATAAAGATGCCTCCATGAAAATCCTTTGTGTAGTCATATAGTGTAGCCACAGTAATGAAACAGAACTTTTAGTTAGATTTATATTTCCCCTTTCATGTTAGGAAATCAGGGTGGAATTCATAGCACTCTCTCCTCCTTCTTTCCCCAGAGTTTTGCTATGAGGTAAGTTGGGTTGAAAGAGAGGGAGTAATAGGCCCAAAGTCATCCAGTGAACTTCCATGGCTTCCACTTCCCCACCTTCCCCATGTTTTCTAGCCCCTGCTGAGCACCCTCACTCTATGATGCCTGCCTGTGGCAGCCCCTAATCTTCCTATGGCACATAATTCTGATAGGGCTCTGAATCTTCTTAGCTTAGAGATTTCTAATGCTGATTTTGTACTGTGATGTTTGGTGCTTAGTTTGCTCTAAGACTTGGCTGAGTTAAGACTTTTATGAAAGTACCGGTATATGGAAATCAGAAAACTAGCTGGCTATCCTGCTTTAATTTTCATCATGGAAAAGAAGTAGAATGTACATAAATAAATAAATCAATAAACAAACAAACAATATGTATTTAATCCATTATAGTTTCTATACATCAATAGAATGACAGCCTGAAGTATATTGTGTCTCAGAACAAAACATAGTCATTAATTGAGCTTTCTTCTACAGTTGTATTAAAATGCTGTGATTCACTAAAGCAGTATTTCTCACACTTGGTGACATAAACTTAATGTTGGTGTTGACTTAATGCTGGCTAGGGAATTCTGGGCATTGAAGCCCACACATCTTAAAGTTTCTGAAGTTGAGAAAAACAACACTAAAGCATAAGATATAACCAATGGACAACATCTATGATAAGAGTGCACTTGGTTCACTCTTGACCATGTCAATGTATATTTGAAAGAGTTCTATAAAAAGCAATGCTAAAACTAAGTATTTATATAAAATGAGATTGTAAAAAAATGGTTAAGCATGTTTGCATAGAAATAAGTGCATGAGATAATTCTGCAGTAGAATTTATATACATCATATGAATTACAATGCTTTATGTTTCCAATGTTTTATTGTATGTTGAAAATAGTATGCAACATAATTGCTAACAATAATCTGGACCGCATCACAGAAGAAGGATAAATATTAAGCGGCAGAATTCACCCTATTATATTAAACTTTTGAAAACAGTTTTATTTTTTTAATGAGTAAATAAGCAAAGAAAAATGTACTTTGAATAGCTTGAAAAGTACAAAAGCTAGTTTTATTTTATTATTTATGTTTTCTTTTATCACCAATATTTCTAGCCATCCCATTCTGGTTCAGAGCTGAAATATAATTTACTTTCTTTCTATTTTTAATAGCAATAGCTCTTAGACTTATATATTGCCCCATAGTGCTTTAAAGCACGTTCTGGGTGGTTTTCAATGTCAGCATATTGCTTCCAACAAACTACTAAATATTCTAACACTTTATCTTTTGCCCAAATTCATGGATAGCAATTGGCAAGATTGCAAAGTTCCTTTTGAAAAAACAACTGTTCTGTAGTGGATTGGATTTTCCTCCATTGAGAAATTTTTTTTTTTCTAATTGTCCCATTTTAGAAGATGGGAGCACTTAATTAACTGGGCTAGTGGCTGAAAAAGTAAGCACAGTTCATATAGTTTTTTTTAAAGTGTTTCTTTATAGGCTCACAAAAAGATAAAACACTGATCAAGGTGTTTGCCAGAATATTCTCTTGGCAGGACAACTGTTTCTTCCCCCTCATGGTAAATTTACAGAGATACATTTAAAAGCTTTAGGTTTCCTTTTCATTACTCCTTATTTAGAACCCAGCTGTGTTTAATGAATTGGGAAAGAGGCAAGCCAATAAAAGGTATGTTCATCTTTAGAAGAATATTGAATGGATCATGTGTATGTGCATAATTATACTGCAAAACTTCAAAAGCTGAAAGGAAAGGTAGCTTTAATACAGTGAATTTGAGAGAACAATAGCTGGCACGCACCATAAGATCAAGCAAAAGGTAAGTAGTAAATGGTGGAATAAAGCCATGTGTCTTGTGGAAATTCTAATTTATTCAGTTTAGATGCTGCCTGACTCCAGAATAATGTAGTAATAATTATAAATATATATGTCACCTGATTTCCAACAACTGACTCTGGGCAGTTCACAATATAAGAAAATTGGAATTTAAAACGCCAAAGTTAGCAAAAACAAAGACAAGATAAAGAACAAGATGGCAAATCCAGCCAACAGCACAAATAAACATGTTAATAAAACAATAAACTGCCTATTGCAAGGCTTGAGAGAACGGCCAGATTACAAACAACTAGTAGATAGGAAAAGAATAAGTAGAGGGTAAATACTGAAGAGAAATGAGATGCTTTACCCTAAAAACTGCACTTCATATTGATCTGACCAAGAGATATGTATAATAGATATTCCAAATGCCTCTTCTGACATATCACTTTCCTTAGTTCGTAGAAGAACCACGTAGGAGCAATCCAGCACCAGGGCCTCAGCTCATGCCCATATCAGGTTCTGATTGAAGGTTCAGTTGACTGCCAATCAGGTCCAAGGGAAAAACCATACGGTCTCCCTACAACCCATCGGGTCTATTAAACATTTAATAGAGACTGATTTCTTAAACCACACCTTCCTGCAGAAATAGAAACTAGTGGGATGCAAAAGTATTTTCCCGATCCACACGTTTGCTGTACATATGCCATGAAGTCACATCCTTGGATCCTAACACCAAATGAGGCAAGGAAAAGAGAGATTGGAACTTGTACTATAATGAAGAGTACTTTCCCCCCCCTTGTACGTCTTTCTCCTCCATCCCAAATTTGGAAGAAACCAAATAACAGAAATCTCCTGCAGCGTTTCAGGAGAGAATCTTAACAAATATGTTTTGAATCAAAGTCATAGCTTTATACATTGTGATATTTTAATGATTTCCAAAACACTGCTCTCTGTTTAGTTATCAAGATTAAAAACAAATAAGCATTGCCATATTTTCAGCTGGCGGTACCATCTTGATTTTGCCAAACATAGATTTAGCCTGGAAAGATAGCTTTCCAGTCAAATATGAATACAATTCTTTTAATTCTTTAAAAGCATACAAATTAGTATAACGCGGATTATTTGGCCTGTAAATTTAAAGGGTCTATACTACCGCTGGTATAGGTGTAGAGATGGAATGGATTTTCATTTTGTTAGAAATAAATGAACTTTATTTCTAAATAATAGATCGAAACAACGTAAACTAGATCTGTTCTTGGTTTCCCAGAGTACAGCAACATTTTAGTTATATATTATTTTCACCTGACTCCAAGGCTCAGGTTTTGGTTTCCCTAGGCCAGAATTTATCAAACTGAGCATCTTTAAGATGTGTGGACTTCAACTCCTGGAATTCTTGCTGGCTGAGGAACTTTGGGAATTGAAGTCCACACATGTTAAAATTGCTGAGGTTGAGAAACATTGCCCTAGACTTCCAGTCTAATTCTCCAGTGCATTTTACCTTACAAATTCTGTTGTTAGTTGAAATGATAGCTTTGCCCTTTAATGGAAAATGTTCAGCCACAAAAAACCTGAGCCACAAAATGAATTTTCCCTGCTTTCATCTTTGTAATGTAAAGTCATAAGTTGCTTTGCTTGGTTTGAAGAAAAGCTTGTGAGCTTGCAGATTAGGTTTATTATACAGGTAGTCCTCTACTTATGATCACAATTGAGCCCAAAAATTTTCTTGCTAAGTGATACATTTGTTAAGTGTGTTTTGCCCCATGTTATGACATTTCTTGCTACGGATATTAAGTGAATCAATTGTTAAGTTAATAATCCAGTTGTTAAGTGACTCTGGCTCCCCCATTGACTTTGCTTGTCAGAAGGTCGCAAAAAGTGATCACATGATCCCAGAACAGGGGTGGGTTCCTCTTATCTTCCCTACCAGTTTGGGTCGCATCAGAAGTGCACATTTTGCACGCGCTTGCTCGCTACCCTCGCACGTGGGTCCACATCTGGGTAATAACCCTCTGTGCATGTGCAGAAGGCTTTTCGCATGTGCAGAGGATTCTTTTTCAGCCGACCGCAAACTGGAGGACCATTTTTGAGTTGGAGGACCCGTTCGGGGGTGTGGCCAGCTGGCCGTTGCTACTGGTTTGGTGAGCGGGGGCAAATTCCCGCTACTGGTTTGGCCAAACCGGTCCAAACCGGCAGCAACCCACCACTGCCTAGACACTGCAACCTTGTAAATATGATTCAGTTGCCAAGCATCTGA
>JANHFT010009110.1:0-15902 GCA_032467955.1 Pseudoxenodon macrops
AAGAAGAATAAGAAGAAGAAGACAACTGAGACAAGTAGAAAGAGAATGAAACAGATTTATGGGTGAATAGACACTTGCCAATTCCTATCCTCAAAGCTAGAAAAGCAAGGAAACAAAAAAGCTGAGCATCACAGTTGCCCATACTATATAGTGATAAGGTTAATACATTACAACATTGTGGAAGCTGATATAGAAAATCAAGTCTAATACAATAGATTTTCCTATCATTTCAAGTAGAAATTACAAAATGTGTTCTTCTTGATGGCTCCTTTTATGGAGACATCCGAATCAGATTCACCCTAACTTTGATTACAGTAATAGATAACAATAGGAATACCACTTGGACTTATATAGCATTTCACAGTGCTTTACAGCCCTCTCTAAGTGGTTACAGAGTCAGCATATTGCCCCCAACAATCTGGGTCTTAATTTTACAGACCTAAGAAGGATGGAAGGCTGAGTCAATCTTGAGCTGGTCAGGATCAAACTTCTGGGAAGTGGTAGAATTAGTCTGCAATACTGCATTCTAACTACTGCACCACGATGACGTGATGAGTGTGAGTGATGGCCTGGGTGATATCACATTTAGCCTATGCCCAGATGCTAATCATAGACCAACTGCCTTCTGTTACAGTGCATACAGCTAATTTTGGATTACACTTAATATAATTATTGTGTCTACATTATGTTAATAGACTTAGTTAAGTTGTATATGTGTGCAGAGAGGGAGGGAGGGAGAGAGAGAGAGAGACAGAGAAAGAGAGAGAGACAGAGAGAGACAGAGAGAATCTTAATCACATAATGATTCCAGAATGCATACAATTAATAAATATATTTTCACAGAGTACTATGCTTGTAGTATTGCTTATTCAAAAGGTTCTGCTGTGATCCAAGGCCAGCCATCAGAACACACACTCTTTTTAGAAGATATCACAAACACAGAAATTCATGAGTTAGGCAAGATATCAAATATATTCATTGTAGAAAGAGCACTGAGTTGAAAAACAAGCCCAGGGAAATAAAATATTTCCCCCTTGGGACTTCAGCTGGTACTACTCATTCTTACCGTGATCCATAGTGGCACTGGATAAACACAAATATGTCGCTTACACTTGCATTTGCTGTTGCAGGGGTCAGTGTCTAATAGGATCCCCCAATTAGTCCTGGGCAATTAGAAAATAGAAATGTGAAGATTAAACATCTGCTAAACCAGCTGTTCTTTAACTGCACACTGCTATTTGTCTGTAAAGCCATAACAAGCTGATTACTGCAAACAACCACAATCAAAAACCAAGTTATTTCTCATGGTGCTGTACATTCATAACAGCAGGAACTAGATACCGATATTGTGAATCAATTTTTTTTCTTCCTGCTGCTGGAGACAGCGGATTACAAAATATCACTACAAGAAGGCTTGGAATCTCAGGCTTTTTTTTTTTTTTTGCAGTAGCAACGAAACACCAGTATCTAGTCTGACAGAGCCTGCTGACAAATTGACACTTTCTTTCAAAAGAAAGCAAATACTCTTCAGATGATATGCATGAGGGTAGCAACTCCAAAAGAATACAGGAGTTGTCTAAAAAGAAAAAATCTTCATTCATCTCTTGCAAACTTTCAAATAAAATTGCAATATTGTTTGATATACTTTTAGTATAACATGAGAATATTTTATTAGGCGTCACTTCTCTGGCCAAGCAAACTTTATTAAGTTTACAATTCACCTGTAGGTAATCTCAATAGTTTTTTTTTTTACATTTTTATGTTTCTGCCATGCAATCATCTATTAATTCTTCATAGAGTTTTCCTCTGTGAAGAAACTCAGCTTCAGAAATAACAAGTAAAGTATCTTTTTTTTAAGATGGAAATATTCCTATATTTTTATGAACTAGCCATGCTTCTACTTTGATTGGATTATAAAAAGTCATGACAATAAAATCTTTTATATATATATATATATATATATATTCTTTTTTGTGATACAGAGGCTACCAAAGAAAAGAATTTCACATGGGAAATTCCTGGGAAAGGGACCTGGGAAAGCATGAGGATTTATTGTAGTAAGGAATAAGGACAAGGTGGAAAGCTTGTATTAAATCATTAGTGTTAAGGATTAATATGGAAGTCTTTCCAGGAAAATGTGGACATAGTGAACATTGACTAATGCTGCAAATAAATTGAAAATAAACAGTGTCAAACATCCATCACCAGTGTTATTTCAGCCCATATCAGCAAAATAAGCAGACCAGGATTATGTATGGTTTTTCAGGTGTGTGTGTATGTGTGTGTGTGTTTGTGTGTGTCTGGGCTCATTATTATGTCCTTCTAACCATGGCACAAAGATGCTAACTGTATTAAGGGATAGGTCTTTGTGATACTGCCTCCATCTTATCCCCAACTTGTTTTGAAGGCTGCTTACATTTATCTTTAGCAAAGTCTAGCCATAACTGATGACCACAGAGAGAACAGCCTTACAACTGACAACGAAGATGTTGAAGTAGTGAATAACTTCTTCCTTCAAGATCCACTATCAACAGTAAAGGAACAAACAGTCAAGAAATATGCCTCAGACTACCCCTTGATAAAGAAGCTATGAAAGCTTTGGAAAAGATATTCAAATGTTGTGATGTGTTATACCTACTAAGATCAGAATCATTGCAAGCCATGGTATTCCCTATGATATTAAGGAAGCAAAATTTGAATTTTAAAGAAGCACTAAAGGATGAATATTGACAACTTTGAAAGTTGGTGTTGGAGAAGACTCCTGAGAATAGCATGGGCAGTCAAGAAAAGAAACCAAATCATACAAAACAAATGTCTTTGGAGATTCTCAGTCATCCAGGTCATGGTTGTCCCAAAGGTGTTTTTTCAAGAGGCAACTGAACTTTCTGTTTTTTCTTTGAAGATGTTTCGCTTCTTATCCAAGAAGCTTCTTCAGCTCAGCTGAAAAAGAACTCTACTGAAGAAGTTTCTTGGATGAGAAGTGAAACGTCTTCAAACAAAAACCAGAAAGTCCAATTGCCTCTTTGGGACAAACAAAACAAAGATCATCAAAGAAATTAACCCAGAGTTCTGGTGGCACAAATGACCGGACTCAAATTATACTACTTCAGACACATTATATGAAGACCCAGTTTTTTGAAGACGGTTCTAATGCTGGGAAAAGAACGGAGAAAGAAAAAGAGGATGACTAGCAATGGAAGGACTCAGTTACAACAGTGATGAGCACAGCAAAAGACAAGTTAGGGATAGATTGTCATGGAGAAAATCTCTTCATGGGGTTGGTAAGTTGACATTGACTTCATGGCATATAATCAATCAATCAATTGCTCTCTTTAATGTGAAATGGACCAAGTTTGGGGACAAGGTTCATTCTGACAGATGGCTAGTCTATATGGTTGCTAGGAGTCAAAAACAACATGTTGGCATATAATCAATTTTCCATCACCTCAAGAACCAGAGGAAAATGACTACGATCTCTCTGCCTTAGTCTTTCATCTTTAATCTGGCACAACCGAGAACAGCCAGCCGGGATACACTTCTTGCCAACAATATAGGAGTAGTTTGCCAGTATCTTCTTCTAAGATATTATGTCAATTTCCCAGGTTAGCCTAATGACTAGGATTTCCTGTGATCCAATTGTTGTCCATGCCTGATCATACTTAGCTTTTTCACAACAACCAAAGTTGTTTAGCTTCTGTCATCCAAAGCTGCAGAGACTGTGGTAGGCACAATGAATCAAAACACCATTAGACTTTTCTCTGTCATTCACTCTCTATAAAACTGTACACATTTTTGTTCTTCAAAAAGCATTTAGCTTTTAATCATTCAAAGAAAGGAGGGAACATCAAGAGAACGATGAGGCAATTTCTGAAGGTATTCAGAGTAGATAAATTCTGATTGTTTAAACAACTTACAGTAACTTATAAACAACTCTTTTGGAAGGATATATGTTGATATTTCTCCAAAATATATTGGTATTAAAAAAATAAGTTGCCCTTCAGACCTGCTGGAGAAAGCTTCTCATTCTACTATTTTTCCTCACTTCTCATTCTGCAAAATGTACTTCTATAATACATCAGAGAGAGAGAGAGAGAGAGAGCGCATATGTTACTATAGGGGCAGACAGACTAGTCTCTGTGATTGGAAGCAAGGTGCTTTTACTGTCTTTCAAGATTTTCAGTTACTTACATGCCATCCAGAGGTGGATTCTGAATCTTCTTACTGTCGGTTCACTCAGGGTCGGGCCTTGAGTATGTGCACAAAGCGCACGAGTGCAGAAATCAAAAAATCCAAAATGGCGGCGCCCACAGAGACACCGAAGGAACCGGCTCCATGATGTCATCGCGGAATTACTATCTACTCTAAAGAACCGGATAGAACCGATAGAAACCCACCACTGATGCCATCATCATGTCACCAATTTTTCTGAACAAGAAGCGAACTGTTTAAACAAGTATTCCTTATAAACTCACGCATTCCAAATATCATTATTTCACATAGTTCACAAAAATTATATAATGTAGTATAAGTGCATAGGGTGCCTAAAGGCAAACCTATCATACTTTGTCAGCAATTGTGCAATGGAACAATAAAACATAACTGAGTGGTTTAGACCATATGAAAAGCATGCACGCCTACACTCCCATAGTATAAATGTGAGTTACAACTGTCCTCGGGGCACAATATAAATTATAAAGAAGCATGAAAATCTCTCTCTCCCCCTTGCTGTCACTTGCACTTTTTAAAAAGAAACCATTGCGCTGAAGGTAAGCCAAAAATATTCTTTTGCCAAGTGATATAAGAACACTTAGCTTAAGTCCATTTCCACTTAAGTACAAAATAGAAGGAATATTCAGTCAAAGGAAGCAATATATATTTTAATCACTGAAATCTAAAAAAAATAAATCCTTGTGTTTCGCTACTGAATCAATTACTGTTAAGAAGGGAAAGTCATTTATAATGGGAGGACTATTATAATAAGTCATCAAAGCAAACTTAATATATTTCTTTAAATAAAGTATAAATATAATGTAACATAATAAAGATAATGGACTACTCATTGTGAAAAAATAAGCATGTTATTAAATCTCTGATGGGAGCCAATAAGGCTTTTGATACTTTCCCCAAAAACTCAGAATGCAGTAGATTTCACATCCCAGTAGGAAATAAATATTGACTCCGGAAAGTCAATCTCTCATTCAATAGTAACAGAAGTTCCCAGACATAATATGGATGGATACTTTATGGCAGAAAAATGAAATTATATTAATGGAAGATGTATCTGCTGCCGAAAAAAGAAATAAAGCCTAATTTCTTTGTTCTGTTTTACATAACTGTTCTCTAGATGGCCTGAGAATCACTCAATCCGGCGGTGGGTCCTAATTTACCTCACCGCCAGTTTGCTGCCTCCCACGCTGCATGGGCGCGCCTCGTGGGTGCGCACATGCGCAGTACTTTTTTTTAAAGCCAAAAACAAGATGGCGATGCCGGAAACTCGGCTTCTGCATATACGCAAAAGAAAAATAACCAGAAAAAATTCAAAAAAAGAATTTTTTTCTAAATCAAAAAAAAAGATGGAGGCATCCATGGACTAAAACCGGCTCCATGACGTCACCAGCGGCTTACTACCTACTCGATAGAACTGGTCCGAACCGGTAGGAACCCAGCTCTGACTGGATCCCATTTTATCAGCTCATCACAATGTCACAAATAATTAGGGACTATATAAGAAACAACATTCAACTAATGGTAATTTATACTTTTTAATATTCTTTTACTTTATAGTTTTTAACTCAGAGGTCAAGTCTGGTTGTCCTACTAGTTTGTTATGTCAAGACTCAATACAAGTGATGCATACTTCCTATTGGGATTAACAACAGGAATAATCAATTTTTAAAAAAGCTAATGAGAGTTGCAGCAGAAAACTGTCACAGGCATTGTCACTTAAATTCTTCATGTGAAAGGATATATTTGCTGTAAATGTCTATCAGACTTGATATCGCATCCCCCAATTGTAGGTTAGAGTCCAAAATGAAAGGAAAAATTTTAACCTAATGGTTTCTCCTGTGAGCATGCAGTCAATATATGTTATTAGTTTGCAAAACCAGTACTCTGCATATTTTGGATTATAAAATCAAATAAGTAAAAGATGTCAAGCAATATGTTTCAAAAGTAACATGAAATCAATTGCTGTACAGTGACAAGTATATCCATGGTAATAGTAGCAGCTGTTATGGTTTTGTCAGTTTATATCCAAATTCACTATATAGATTTCATGTAACTAGATTCTTAAAAGAATGAAAAAAGGCAAGCGACATTTCAGCTTGTAGCAATTTCTGATCTCTTCAAGAACATACAGCTAAGAATCATTCAACTGAACCCTAAAAAGGTATACCACCCCTGAGGCACTACATATCTGTAGATGATGAACTATTCAACTTCCCTTCTTTCTACTTCCTGGAGTTCGACAGCAAAATATTTTCTAATGATCCGAATTACTTAAACATGTATATATAATAGCAGAAGAATGTTGTTAGCAAGTTCCAATGTCTCAAATTGGGTTCAATCCTAATTGTTTTCCAGCTTTCAGAGTTTCTATGCTTTCTCCTTTATTTATAAAATGGAGATTCTCCCCTTAACACTTTTAATCCTTAAACCCTTAAATTTGTTCTAGTCTACACTTGCTTAATTTCTTATCTTAGAGAGTTACCTGGCTGACTTAATGATTTATGAATATTAAGGAAAAGGCCAGAGAATTAGTCTCAGTCCTCGACAATCAGTTTATTCCTTTCACCTGTCCTTCTAAAAGCCCCAGCCTACCTCATTGAAATCCACCACAGATAGTCATCATAGGGGTACTAGCAGTATACATTGGATTGGATTGTGTCCCCAAAAACAAAGGTGAAAATATTCTGATTTTAAGGGAGTAAAGCTGACACCCTCTAGACAATTTTTCATGAAATTTAACATGCTTCTCTCTCTCATAATAATTTGGATTGCAAGTAAATATCATCCTGGATTTATGTTGTTGTTTTTTCCCCAAAGCAAAACTTGGTTTTTGAAGTGTTTATTTCCAAAACCCCTTTTAGCTTTCCCTGTGTTGGAGAGCATGGAGTTCTTTTCATTCTGATCCAGGGAAGAATGAGTGTAATTGAGAGAAAGTTTGGTGATTCCCAAAGATCTAGATTTGGTTCTTAAAGCAGAGTACAGACTCCTCTCTTCATAGACAAGATCCTAGTCCAGTTCTAGTCAGATTATATATTAATATCAAACTACATTAAAAATCGGATCTTTGGAGGAAATGTATGGTCTTCATTAAAATACGTATAGATATACAAAATATATCAGTAGCAGCATCATTTCCCCCAAAAAAAATGTTGACATGGGAAAAGCATAAGAAGTCTGATTCCATTTGATCCTTCATGAAAAAAAATCTGCAAACTGAATCATCTATGAAGAACCCAATGGCTGTTGAAGGTTACATATGCTTCAGGTAGAATAAAATAATTAGGGTTCTACTCTACATCTTTTCAAGCAGACTTATGGCATTCCACTTAACTTTCAAATGTGTCTAGCCTATCCATCCCATCTGCACTCTTTTCCCACATTAACATTGTCGTATAAAAAGAAATGAATTTATGTTTGTCTCATTTAGAATACTGACCATGGCAATACACAAAATGTATTGTTGGTGGTATTTATATCATCAATCACACACAAAAAAGCAAATATGTATAGCTATGTAACTTGCACAATAGATTGTATCCAAATCCTTCAACAATGCTTGGCAACAAGAGGTAGAACTTGATGATGATGCATCACTCAAGAGTGAGTGCTGGTTTTAGAAGGGGGTTTTAAGAGTATGGGGATGGGTGGGGTTAAACCTTTACTTTAGATTATACGCTACAATATTATCATGCTCCAAAAACTAAGAAAGACACAGGGAGTTACTTCTGAGTACTTTCCTCTATTGTTCCTCACCTACAGAATCTTGCCAAACTAAAGCAACTATTTGCATCATTAAAGATATACCCTTCTAGAGAAGACCCTCCTGCTCCCAATCAAACTATCTAAACTTCATTGTCTCTTATTCCTCTAGAATGTACTCCCTCCCTCCTTGGAATCCAGACTACATTCCACCACAAAATATTCAAAGCAGTAAGAAACTATGCTACCAGTCAGAGGTGGGTTCCTGCTGGTTCAGCGAGCGGGGGGAAATTCCCACTACCGGTTCTAGCAAACCAGTCGGGAGCCGGTAGGACATGGCCCTGAACCAGTCCTCCAGCCCAAAATCAGTGCTCCGGCCTCAAAAGGATCTCAAAACAACCATCTGCACAAGCGCAAAGCCTTCACCCAGAATCACTTCACCTGGAAGTGATGAGGGCATATACGTGTGCGCATGCGCACTTCCAGCACAACTCCGAACCGGTAGCGAAGGTAAGTAGAATCCATCCCTGATGCCAGTTTTCAGCAATGTTGATCAGAAATTCAAAGAGCCATAAAAAGAGGACAGGATGGTCTATCTGTTGTACCAGTGGCTGCCTCTCCATATCAGGGGTGAAATTCAAACTTTTTCCCTACCGGTTCTGTGGGCGTGGCTTGGCACGCTTGACAGGGGAAGGATACTGCAAAATCTCCATTCCCACCTCACTCTGGGGCCAACCAGATGGGGTATTTGCCAGTTCTCTGAACTACGGTACTCAAAATGTCCGCTACCAGTTCTCCAGAACCTGTCAGAAAGTGCTGAATTACACCCCTGATCCATCTATTTGTAGTTTCCAATCAAAGATAAGTTTGCAGTTTGCTGAAAGTTGTTTATGAATTCTCTGCAGATCTTGTATTCAGCCAGCCATGCTGGAATGCTGGGAAGACAAGAAGAATGTTTTTCAGTGTCAAATCAAAACGTTGTTATTTTCCCCAGCATTGAAAATGGAATATTTTATTTTTGGATTGAAAAGATAGAGGTAACTTTCCATTTTTAATATTAAAATAGATTTATCAAATGTTAAATTGTACATGTGTCACTTCTCAAAGCCTTCAAGATAAACTAGGAGTTCAGAATATTTTAAAATAAAGATAATATGGTATTGATAATCTTTGCAGGCTTTCGAGTTAACAAATTAAGCAGAATGGTAGAAACAGCAAAATACACCTATTCTCTGCTTGTGTTGAAACTACTGTGATTGTGGCGCTTTGTAATAGAGAGTGTGGTTGGGATATTTAATGAACTGTAACAAAATACATACTCCACAGATAGTTTGAAGTGTAAAATTCTAATTATTTGATTAGCAAGACAAAAATACATCAAGACATTGCTCCATGAAAATCAGCATGAGACTTAGTTTTCTTAGTTCATGGGAATCTGCTTTGAACTAAGTGGACTAATTATCCATTTATGCTGTACAGTATAGTCCATTGAGACAAACAATAGTTCCCTGCAATCTCAGGTGAAAGTCCTGCCATCATTTTAAACTAGAAATTGTACTTAAGCCAATAAACTATATCATGAGTTCTCTTCAAATGTAGATGTAGACTGTCATCCCTATCCTAATCTCATGTGAAATAGGCAAGGTTTTAAACTCAAAGGTAGGTATGGTTAAAAGATAGACCAGTGAGATTGAGTAACTTGGGCAAATCATAGCATGAGAGAAGACAAATGATTATTGAGAGGATAAAGAGACTTAGTTTGGTCTAGTGGTTAAGGCACCCGCCTAGAAAGCAGTAGACCATGAATTCAAGTCCTGCCTTAGGCATGGAAGCCAGTTGGGTGATCTTGGGCCAGTCACTCTCTCTTTCAGTGCAACTCCCCTCACAGGATTGTTGTTGTGGGGAAAGTAGGAGAAGGAAGGAGTATTTGATATGTTAACTACCTTGAGTTATTTGTAAAAAAATAATAAAGGTGGGATACAAATAAATAAATAATAAAATGGGATATATTATATTCTAAATTAGAAGGGAAGAAAAATGTATACATTGTTTTGTATTACTTCATAATACAATAAAATACAATAAAAATGAATATTATGTCTACTGTATCTGTACCATGTTCTAGAGCAGGGGTATCAAACTCAATTTCATTGAGGGCCACATCAGGGTTGTGTTTAACCTCAGGTCCAAGGTGGGCATGTCCCAGGTGAGCATGGCGAGCTTGATGTCGCTCATCTCAGGGGCATCTGTGGTGGTGCAAGCGCTCTGCCAGTGAAAATGGGCTCCAGAGCTCCTGTCTCCTGCCACCCTCTGACAGTGAAAACGGCGCTTGGGAGATGCACACTGGCATAGGCACCACGGGATGGTCCTTTGCTGTTTCTAGGATGGCCCCACGGGGCCAGATCTAAGCACCTTATGGGCCAGTTCCTGGGCCTTAACTTTGACACCCCTGTTCTAGAGGTTAAAAAATTAGTAAGGCAAAAGAGAACTCTCAATATACAAAGCAAACAAAATGTATTATGCAAAAGTATGTGTTTATCTACAAGGAATGCATGCCAGCAATTTAAACAAAAACCTTTTGTCAAACGTTACTTAGTTTATTCTACTATCATTGTAACTAATTTTTACATTTGATTATTATGTAAAAAATTATTATTTATAGGGAGATTCGTTCAGAGTCTAATTTTGTGATGTAGAAAATCTAACACTTAAACTGATTTGACTTAGCTAAAATTAGAGAATCCCCTTATACAAAAAGCTTTTCTTTCTGCTGACTCATGCTTAGTCTTATATTTAAATTTTATATTTTATTTATCCATGGTATTGTTTTTCAAATCCCTTTGAAAAATTGAGCTAAATTCAAATCTCACTGGAATTTTTGAAATTCTTCCCCAAACAATTAACCTCCCAGTACAGAGGTTCTGTTATTTTTATTGCCTCTCTCCCTGTAATTCTTAGCTATTTGACTTTTTTTGTTTTGCAACTCCACAACAAAGGAGTATATATTTAGTGCAGAGATTTATGTAGGCTGTTTACAAGAAGCTACTCATCTTTTTTAAATGGAGAAATTGTATTTAACTACAAAAGAACAGTTATTCCTCACCAGAATGGCTTGAAATTACTTTGGAAAGCTACTTAAATAAGACATTTGCTATGCTTTCAATTGACTCAACTTTTGCATATTATTAGTCTCAAGATAAATTAGTCCAGCATGTTGGCTTCTTAATGATTTTGAACAAAACTGCTGACAATATCTGAAAACTTTTCTTGCATAAACTTTGAGTAAATGCCAATTAAACTGAGTATTGATGTAGCCATGCCAAGAACTAGAACAGAAGACTAGAAGAGAAAACCAACACAAATTGTTAGTATTAGAACTGGCTTTCTATTGCAGTTTAAAGACCTTAAATGAAAAAGAACAATTCATGAAGATTATATGTTTATTTTCTTAAGTAGCAAAGTTATGTTCTTTTCTTTAAAACAGCTGATATCAGAAAAGCAGCAAGAATAATTACCAGTAATCATCAAAATGTGGCTGTTGTAAATGAGCTGTGCTGTCTCATTGAAATTTATATGGCACACGTTAGTCATATATATTAATTATTTTAAAGAAACTTACAGAGTATCTTCTGATAGGAAGATGCTGACAGTTTTACAATTGAGAAAAAAGAAAGAAAAACCCCTAAATTTAGGAAACTATTTTTCTATTACGGTACATCTCCTCGGTTTTCCAGAAATGTATTTAAAAGTGCAGTGGAAGCAACAGCACAAATGTTAAACTTTATTTTTCCAGTACATATTTCTTTATATAGTGTCACCAACATGAACATTTCACACTGGAATAAAGCCTCTAAAATCAAGGTCACAATTTAACACAGTTTGGGAAAGATGTAATGTTGGATTCAAATAATCAATAATTTCCTGAGAGAAAACATGCAAGGTTTTAGAAATGACCGATTTTGTGATCTTTTTTTATAGTGCTCACTACTTGAACACTTGCACTTGTTTTGCCAAAAAATGGAAGTAAACACTGGAAACTGGCAAAATATTTCAAAAATCTGGCCATATGACTATGAGATGGTGCGAACTAGAGGTGGGTTCCTACCAGTTCTATCTGGTTCTGTAGAAGTAGTAGTAGTAACTACTACTAGTAACTACTAGTAGTAAAGCGATGACATCACGGAGCCGGTCCTGTCGGTGGCAAAATCTTGGATTTTGCTTCTGCGCATGTGCAGAAGCTAATTTTTGCTTCTGTGCATGCGCAGAAGCTAGTTTTTGACTGTTGTGTGTGTGTTCAGATACAGTGCGACCCTGAGCGAACCGGCAGTAAAAATATCCGGAACCCACCCCTGGTGCGAACATTTATAAATGTGCACTGATTGCCAAGCACCCAAAATGCAATCATGTGAGTACAGGGAGAGGAACAGCCATTAGAACTCTGAATCTGGATCATAAGTAACTCTTGGGAGGTAACTCTTTGAATAGTCACCAAGCTATTCATAGGTCATGAAGCAAGGAATACCTGTAGTCCATTCCCAGTCTGCAGAATTGGCCAAACCCTTAAAATTTATTTTATTTCAAAAATACAAAGACAATTAAGATAATAAAATGTCTGGTTCTGTCTAAGTTGACAAATTTGCTTTATGAGATTATTTCGTATGGGATCACCAGTTTTTGGAAAATCCAGCACATTTAACTATTCTAGAAGAAATCAAGAGCTTTACTTTTGTTCTTAAAATAGAATCAAGGAATTAAAAATCCTAAATTTAAATTGATTAAAAGTTTAATCTTGTCTTACAAATGCCACCAACCATCAAGAGCCCTGGAATGCTTTATAATGAATGTTATATTTTCTGATCAGGAAATATTCAGCTGTTCCAAATTTCAACTTCACAGGAGCTAAGTTTTACAAAGACCAGCAGAATAGAATGTGATCCTAATAGGACACAATGGATGGGACCTCTTTTTATTTTAGAGGGGAAGTACATCTAAAATATAATGATAAATCACTTGGTAAATACAAGTTCTGTAGTAGGCCGTGATATATATTAATGTTTAAAGTCACCTCCTAAATTTGAAATGGTATATTTGTTTGCAAGTTATTTATCTATATGCATTTCCTAGTCTAATTTTCCTGATCCCTATGATAAAACCTCAAGATGCAACATGCATTAGATTACTATCTCTGCCTCTTCCAACTACTTTATGTAATGCTGCTTAGATAGTTCTGTAACATAATAATAATCTCAGTTATGTGATGAGAACAGCTCCAGCGGTTTTTAAAAAAGCAAAAATAAAACCTGCCTAATCATATTTAAAGGCTCTGACCTTAAAGGTGATTGCTGTTGCTTTTACTCATTACAGTAAAAATAGCAAGAAAAGGGAAAATTGTTTGACAAAATTATCTAACATTCTCTATTTCATAATCAGTTTAAATGCATTCTATTTAAATATATGAACATCACTAATGAATTCTGTAGGTCTTCAATAAAATACCAAATGACATTTTTAAGTGACACAACAAAGCAGCTAAAATAAGTGCATTGTGTTTTCCTGTCATGTGAAGCAGCCTCCTATTCTCGTCCTGCAGTTTGATGGTTTGGTAACTTCTTTATCTTCAGTTATCTGTCACTTTCCTCAGGAAATGGAATTTGACAATATGAGAAGAAATCAGATGCATCCACCTGTTTAAATGTTAGGCATGCCAAAGGAGGAGGAGGAGGAGGAGGAGGAGGAGGAGGAGAAGAAGAACAAGAAGAACAAGAAGAACAAGAAGAACAAGAACAAGAATAAGAAGAACAAGAACAAGAAGAAGAAGAAGAAGAAGAAGAAGAAGAACAAGAACAAGAAGAACAAGAACAAGAACAACAAGAACAACAAGAACAACAAGAACAAGAAGACAACTGAGACAAGTAGAAAGAGAATGAAACAGATTTATGGGTGAATAGACACTTGCCAATTCCTAACAACAACAACAACAACCCAGGTAGCATCATTTCTAAATACAAAGCAAGAACACACAAAACCTGTCAGAGGTTAGACAGCAACAACCTTAGGCAGGGAATTAGGCATCTCTTGGTCTTGCAAATGTAAATTTGTGATAAGATCATAGTATCAGGGCTACTGTAACCCAAAGTCAGGAAGTAAACAAGAAGCAAATCAGAAGAAGGATGAATCAGCTTACATTACAGCTGCCCAAACATCTTCGGTTATTCATTTAACAGCTGTTAAATAAAATGGTATATATTTGTCTTCAGCTAGGCTCCAAAGTGGCACATCTGCCAGAGGCATTTTATCTAAGTTTAGAAGCTACTTACAGAAAGACTAATTTTGAAGCTTCATTCTCTGTTAGTAGATCTGGTGTGCATTCTTTCCTTTTGCAACACGAGTTAGGTAGTTGTTAGTACTGCAGGACTGTTCCCTAACTAACTCCAGGTAGCCAGAAGTTGTATTCAGCTGTTCAGGTCAGTATGAAACAGAATCAAGAAGAGCTGAATATCCATGATTTAATTCCACAGATGGTGTTATTATTATCAGTGACTATTACATTAAATCACATTCATACTTGGAGGGAAAGCAAGAGCTGAGGAAACAAAGTCATAATCGCATGGTGGTTTTACATCATTGCTTCAAGGCTTCCTTATGTGGATGACACGGCAATTGTTCTTTTTCCTCAAAGATTAATTACAAGTATGGTCAACTTGTATAATACAGAGGAGGGTACTGTTCACTTTTTTCAGACAGAGTTTTGATAAGTCATAAATTAATACTGCTCTCCAGCTAAACTCCCTTGCAAGTCATCTAGATCGGTAATAGATGTGCTGAGAGACTATCAACTAGATCATAAATATAGCCCCTGAAAAGAGATAAAAAACTAAAGTGTTCTTAAGAGTAAAAGTGATTAGTGATAGAGTAGGATTTCTAAGAGTAAGATACAAATGCTGACTCTTCACGGGTTTATAATTTATAATTTTGAGTTTTCCCCAGATTTTTAAAAATAAAATATTATCTATCCCATCAGGAAAAAAAATAGGCATAACAGAGCCAAGGCTAACTCAGCACTTCATTTTTTTTTAGATATCTACTTTCAGATTACAGATTTAGATACCAAACCAGGAAACTAAGGTGGGACTAGAACTCACAGTGTTCAGGTGATTGGCCCAAGGTTATCGAGTCAGTTTTCATGCCTAAGGCTAGTCCTACCTTAGGCGTGAAAGCCAGCTGGGTGACATTGGGCCAGTCACACTCTCTTAACTCAGCCCATATCACAGGGTTGTTGTTGAGGGGAAAATAGTAGGAGAAAGGAGCATCAGATATGTTTGCCATCTTGAGTTATTTATAATAATATTAAAGGTGAGATACAAATAAATTAATTCTTTCTTGTAATGAGACACTGCAAATAAAACAGGTTTATTAAATATAATTTTCTGGGGTTTTTTGAAGTGATGTTCACATTAGACAATTTCAGTTACTCAACTTCTGGCATACTCCATCACTGAATATCGAAGCAGAAGGAATAATCTTTTATTTCTAAAGATGGAACCACAGATAAATAAGGTATGAAGAAATTTTTTATGGGAGATTAGCAGATCCTTAAATGGAAAGGCCTAATTTACTCAGGAAATCAATATCTGTGTTATGACCTCCTAAGATTTTTGAAAAAGGCACTTGTAAATTTCTTTGCTGGTGCACTAAATCCAGATCGCTATCTTCTACACCAAAAATGGCATTCTGCCATATTTAAAATGACCAGGTCTACAGTACAAAAAATCTGAAAACCATTAGATGAAAACACAAAACTCTAACTCTTTGCTCCTAGTGTTGTCTGGAATTATATAGTCCATAAGTAGTGGCCTCTATTAAGGAAGAACAATACAGCTATACTATTCCTTAATACTCTATATAGAATAGAATAGAATAGAATAGAATAGAATAGAATAGAATAGAATAGAATAGAATAGAATAGAATAGAATAG
>JANHFT010009111.1:0-17696 GCA_032467955.1 Pseudoxenodon macrops
TTCTAGAGTCTCAACATCTTTTTTATAGTGTGGTGACCAAAACTGGATGCAGTACTCTAGGTGTGGTCTTACTAAGGTTTTATAGAGTGGTATTAGTACCTCACTTGATCTTGATTGTATCCCTGTGTTAATGCAATTTAGGATTTAATTGGCTTTTTGGGCTGCTGCTGCATACTGCTGGCTTATATTTAGCTGGTTGTCCACTAAGGCTCCAAGATCCCTCTCACAATCACTGCTATTAAGCCTGGTTTCACCCAGTTTATATGTGTACTTTTGGTTTTTCTTACCTAAGTCTTTCTAGAATTATTGACAGTGGTGTTGGTAAATCATAAATGAGCCATATTGCAGACTTTAAGCATCCACAGTGGTCTCTTTCCATGAAAACCTACAGCAGGATCCTGGCATTAAAACCTTCAGGGAATAGTTTTGATGGTTGTTGATTTATTTGATGTAAGGGTCACTCATATGTATACTGGTTTTATCAACTGGGTTTATAAACCAGTGTAACAATACTACTAAAGATTACACCCAATGCATTCCTGGAAATCAGTCCAGGAAGTGGAGTTTTTTTTTTTAATGAGAGACACAAGGAGCAAAGGAATAATGATTGGATTAAGCAAATTCTAATTCCATTATATTGGACAGAGATAGAGGCACTTGGGAAGAGGATTGTGACCATGTGACTAAAGCCCTATGCTTATTGTATATGCATGTGACATCAATGCAATAAATTGAAATTTTAATTTTGTTTATTCCTCGTTCATAATGATTATAGGTCCAATTCTTCCATAATTCTTGATGCATAGTCATAGCAAGCATATTTAGTAGCAACCTCTAACTTGGAAATGTCATGCTTATACAAAGAGAGAGAAACATAAAATATGCTGCAGACTTGTTCAATTCACTGTATGGATTAAATTACTATTTCTACAATTCACTACTCCATCTTATTAATAGTAAGACAATTATGAGTTCAGAAATTGACTTTGTGAAGATTCTCTAAGAAATATGCAATATTGTAAAGAAACACATGGCTATATGAAAACTATTTAAAGATAAATACTTCTGCCACTGATTCTTGCAATATTTACTAATTTATTTAAAACTACCATACAGTGTATTTTTGATGGAAATTCCATACAGAAATATGGCATTCTTTAAATATCAAGTAGTGATTGATGTTTTGTAGTAATTGTAATAGGTTGAGTGAAATATTAAACTTTAATTAAGAATTGTTATATTTCTGTAGAAATCCATTCAATTCAGTGTGTTTTGTTCCGAATAAGATGGTCTATAATAGCAGGTGAAGAATATAAAGTTAGTAGTTTCCTAAGATAATGATTTTTTTATAGAAACTCTCATTTTTACTAGCTGCTAGAAAACCAAATATGCATTTATTTTTCTTCGTAATTATTAGAAATTATTTCAAAGTTCTATAGAAAAAAAAGAGGGAAAGTTGGAACCCTGAAAATAAAATGATTACATCTACATTTCCAGTGCCAGCCTTCAGAAATACTGAATACTCTTTGCAATTTGATTGTGTGCTAAGGGAGCATGAATTGATTTTAAAAAATCTATTAAATCTAATCTTCTCAAAATAAATACATTTGGTCTCTAGATTTACTGAGATATATCTCCTTCAGGTGCTGACACAGTTTATCAAACCTCAGAAGTTGCCTTAAGGGTTCCCATATTATTTGATGCCTATCTGAATTATTGGCCTTTGGCATTTGTAACCAGAACCAACTGGTCTTTTTAAAAAAAGCTTCTCTACATTAGTTGATAAGATCACAATAGCTTCACAGCATCATCGCAAACCACAGAAAAGTCATGGATTGACAGCTTTGTGAAAATCACTCGCTAGCCATGGGAATGTATGCCTTCCATGAGAAGGATCTCTTTTTAATGCACCTGATAAGAATGAATGCCTTTCCTCTTCCTTTTATTGAAAATGGGATTTGCACTCAAAAAGGGAATGATGAAACAAGAAATGCAGCATAACCAGTGGTACATAAGTACATTTTTAAAAATACATCACATTTCTGCTCTTTCCTCAACTATATGCACTAATGTATCTATTTTGTTGGGACTGTATGCTTATTGTTGTTGTTGTTGTTGTTTACTTTGTTTATTAAACATGAAACTCAGTCAATTGAACATTCAAAAATGCATCACAAATATCATTGACTGGTTCTAATGGTTGATACAGGTTGCTGCCAGCGTCCTAGGTATTAAATTAGTACCTTCTTAAGATGTACAGTTTTTTGCAATTCCGCTGGTGTTATTGCAGGAAACTGCAATTTCTTCTTGTATTTTATAAAATTCTTGTACATGGTACCAAGTGCCCCAATGACAATGGGTATCACGGTTACATGTTTCATCCATAGCCTAGTAGTTTCGATGGCCAGGTCATGATATTTCATTATTTTTTCTAGTTCTTTTTTTTTGACTCTGGCATTTCCTGGTACTGCGATATCAATAAATTGTACATTTCAGTTTTCAACAACTATGATATTTGGTGTGTTGTGTTCCAAATGACGATCCTTCTGTATTCAAAAGTCCCACAAGATCTTCATCTTCTCTTTTTCGATAACTTTTTCCAGTTTATGTTCCCATGACTTTTTGGATACAGGTAAGTTGTATTTTTTACATAATGACCAATGGATTAATTTAGCAACTCGGCCGTGTCTAGCTTTGTAACCAGTTTGTGCAATTTTGCTGCATTCACATTTTAAATGTGAAACAGTTTCAACTTTGTTTTTGCAAAGTCGGCAGTTTGGATTGTCAGTGGATTTTTGTATCTTCACTTTCTTTTCTTTTTTTTGAATCATGTTTTATTTTACACATCTACATGGATGTCTATCTATGATTGTTTTGCATCCATGATTCTCATGCTGCTGAAATTGATGATGTTGTATTTTGTATAAATTCAGTAATCTGAGGTATACTTTTATATCTCACAGGGTTTCCATGATTTTGCTGGGTTGTTTTTTTTTAGCAAGGATGCCTCCAAACAAGAAAACTGTTAACATTTTCAGATTTTCTTCAGATAGCCTTCAACTAGACAGAACAATTAAGTCATTATTTGGGTGGCATCAGTTTCAAAATGGCCATGAAATTGTCATGATTAAGGGGCAACTATAAGTGTGATCCAAGAAGGCTTGGAATTGAAGATTGTTTGTGGATTTCCATATGGTAACAGTAACCCCTAACATCCTTTCACAGAAAAGAAAACCATGTATTTTAGCAGTAAATTCAAGGAGGGTGGCCCATGTTTTCTGGGACTGAACTAGCAGAAAACACTGTTCCAGTTCATAGACCTTTTTAGAAAAGAAAGTTCTCATAATAAAAAGTGGCATAGCCATGTAATAAATCACCTCATTTAATATTTATTTGCAAACACACATGCATCTTTGGGGAAGGTTTGGGGTATTGTTTTTTTGGGGATGTTTGTAAATGTCCCTTTGCATCATGCCTTCAGAGACACTTCAAAGACTGAACTAACCCAAACCACTATTCAGTTTAATAAGCTTCTCAGAAAAGAAAATCTTCACAGAAGCTCTCAGCGTTGTGGTAAATCATTATATTCAATGACTATTTTTAAAAGACCTTTCAGTGAGATTTGGATAGTTATTATTTTTGTATAAACGCTTGAATGTTCCCAGAGAGTTCTCATCCCTTCAATAACTTACTGGTATCAAAACAAAGCATTGATTCACCATGTTCAGATATTGAACAGCAAATCAATTTGTGAATCTTCCAGATTCCAAATACGAACAGGTTTGAAGGACATAATAAGTAAATGAATATACAAATGCAATTACTTCCTAGACCCCCAACTTCAGTTAAAGGGTCTCACATCCATTTATTTATAGCACAGAGTCTCATTGCTTCTCAGTTGACAATACGTACCTCATCTTCCATGTCACATGGTCACATCTGATGCCAGAAACAAACCAAGGTGGACCCAACGCCAAGCAGGTAACCATATCTTGTTTATACTTTCCAGGTCAGCTGGCTTCTCCATAATTAAGTCATAAATAATCATGTCCTTATTGTGAACTAATCTGATGATCTAGTAGTGAGGACTGGAAGATATGATTGATATGAGCCAGTGACCTCACCATGCCTGTGAATAGCTTGTCCTCAAATTCCCAACATATCCATCCCTGCCCACAGCCACACCATTATTCCCTGCCCTCGTTTGGCTCCTGCCAGCATCTGCCCCTACCCAACTTTGCCTTCACTCTCCCTGACTTTGATAGCCATCAAACATTCCCACTCATATTCTCCAAACCACAATTTCATCCCAGATGTTCCAGAGCTTGGTGCTTGGCAGCCAAAGAGGGTCAGACAATTTGGTTAACCAACCATATCCACCATTGGTCATACAATCCTCTTTCCAAAAAAAAACCCATTACAATTCAGAGCTATCAATAGCCCATTTTATCCTTTAGCTGATGATAAAGAAGACAGATTAATCTCAAAAGAACCAGACATTAAAATATGTAGTCATAAGACCAAGACTGATAACTAACCTATTCCTCAGACTGAGTTTGCATTCACTGCCACAACTCTGTTCTGTCTCTGCCACAAGTCTTTGCCATCACACTCAAACCATAATCCTCTACCAACTGGCAGAATTTAAATGATGGCAATCTAGCTACCACCACAAATGCAAACTGAGGGACTCCAAGAAGTGCCATGACTTTCTGGATTATTATAAATAAACACCTATGCTTCTTTCAACTAATTAGGCAGGCAGACATTTCTAACAAATTTTTTTTTTCTGATTTTGAATGCACCCAAAAAACAAGGTTTTACTCACCAAACTATACTTTTCTTTGGGCCTTAGCATGGACAAACATGGGAAATAAAAGTATAAAAACTCACTGTTCACTTTGTCAAAATATACTATCACTGGTATTTGCTACAGTAAAAATTCCTAAAGTCTAAGACAACCTATCGTGAACTTGCATTCACCCCAAATAAATTTAAATAAATAATAAAAAGTGGCCCTGCATTTACAACCCAGACATACTCTTCTGAGGGAGAGAAAAATGCTTTCCCCCCGCCCTGTATCAACTCCACAGGTGGAAGATGTGCTGAAATTAAAGAACAGGAACTCTGCATCCAACGCAATGAGAAAATCATTGAAGTGATATGATGTACTGTTGACTTGCAGAAAGCAACAGAGAAAGGTAACGGGGTTGTGGCAATCTCTGACATTTGGCATTTTTAAGGGAAATTCGGCCAATTGTTTTGAGAGTACACTTCAAAAAGTGTCTGGGACACTTCCTGGTGTACAGATGCTGAGAATAAAAGGGGGAAAAATAGCTATTTCTATGAGAAAGAAGGCATTCAGCTGAAACCAGCTGAGATTGCTGTGCACCCTGCAAAGCATCAAATAGCTAAGCTATTTTCCAAACTCTCTATGGGGCAAAGCTGGGCAGCTTTTAAATTTGCTGAAGACAAGAATTGCGAAGAATTCTGATGATCTTTTGACCTGTGCACTTTCATCATCATATTGAATTTTCTAGTTTGATATTATTGATGATGAAGTAGTCAGGGTATGCTGAAACACAAGGATGACCTTCTAACTTTGGAAAGACCATTGTTTTGATAGCTTCTTTTACTGTTGTTGTTATTGCTATTACTGTTTAGATTTGTTATATCTGCCCCACTCCAAAAGACTCTGGACAGCTTACCACATTGAATAACAGTGTATATGTGTGCTTAGAACATTATAATTTATTAAATAAGTTTAAGATGGGTCATATCATATCACACAGCTTCTGTGATATTTGTGAGTGGGAAGAGATCCACCTCTGCCAACATCACAAGTGGGATTCCATCAGAGCAGTTTGTCATACAGTTTGTGGTGGGTGTATCTAAGAACTAGAGTTATACGTTGTTATGGAAAAAGGATGGCATGCAATACAAAAGTGATATAACACTTTCTTACATAGACCAAGTGACTTCTATTAGATTACTGCAAAATTCAAATCACCTTTATATGAAACAAAAGGAAGTGGCTTACATTAGCAAGAATCAACTTGGATTCAATTGTGAGACAGGATGATAAAGATGGGAATCAAAATACTTTGATATAGCTTTTAATATGTATTTACAGATAATCTTTTATTAACAATGCTAATTGGGTCCAGAATGTTTGTCACTAAGTAGTGTGCTATAGACATAAAGTGCAATGTCATAAGACCACATCGCTTAGTGACAGCAATTCCAGCAATTCCCGTTGCCATCATTGAGTAAGAATTGCAGGTTGGAGAGGATCTCCTTGTGACTTCCTGCCATCTTCCAACAAGCAAAGTCAATGGGGAAGCCAACAGGAAGTTCCCAGGTGGTTTGCAAGCAGGCCAACAGATGAGTATATGGCTACCACAGCATGATATGAGTGCTGCCAGGCCAGAATGGCTTCTCCTGGAAGCAGGAGGGCATGCAAAGAGCTATTGTAGCATTATGCATCCAGGTTAGGGAAGGCTGCTGTCACGGTTGGAAACATGTGCAAGATGCCCCTACTGCCACCAAATGACATTCATGCTCCCCCACTGCTGATGACCCAAGACTTCAGAACGCCTCAAGGAGAAGACCTCACATTGCCAGCAGACGCCTTGCAAAGACTAAGACTGAGCACACCTCTTCAGTCATGGGAGGAAGAAGATGGTGAAGATCAGTTGGGGGTGCCAAGGGAATGGGCCACAGGACAATAGGATAGAGAAGCAGAGGACAATAAGAGCAGTAGAGCACAAAAGAGTGGGGGGGACAGTGGAATGCAAAACAGCTAAAAGGGTAGAGGGAACAAGATAGGCAGGTGGTGGAGGAATTGAACCATTCCTGTGATTATAAATGCTGGCAGGTTGTCAGGAGCCTGAATTTTAATCATGAGACCATGGAGGCACTGCAACATTCATATCTTTGAGGACTGGATGTAAGTGCCAGTCATTTGGCTCTATTGTAACTTCAAATAATCATTGAACAAATGGTTATTAAGCAAAGACTTGTCAAGTGCTAGAGAAATCAGAAGACCCAAACATTTCAAATGGGTATGAAGATTTATTGCAAGCTTAAGCTCTCTACAAGAATCTGAACTACTAACTGTCAAAGCAATTTGGCAGTAGATAAGGAATTCAAGCTGGGCTAGACTTAGATCTTTTGTGGACACAATGGGACTCATGACTGATGTGTTTGACCGCTCCCTTGGGCTCAGCCTGGTCATCTCTTACAAGACTAACTTTAAAATGGTAGTATCCATTTCTCTAGTGGTGGTGTTATTAGGATCAATCAACTTTGAAAAAGCTTTTTATTTAAAAAAATGATGAACAAAGCGCATGGAATGCTATTAGCTCTCTCTGAACTATCTTAAGATGCTGTACAGTAGTTGCTGTCAGTTCTGTATAAAGAAAAATTCTGTAAATATCCATTTATTAAATCTGTGGAAGGAATGCTAGGAAAGATTAATGGAAGTCAGTTCTGGCCAGTTCTGGCTGTTAATTCTTGACAACTTTATAGAATCTCTTCATAATAGTCAAAAAACTTTTATTCAATATGTTCATCACGGGAACCTATTTGTTTCTTTATTTGTTTTCCTGCAAAAGAAAAAGCTGTTGAAATACAAAATACTTGCTACAAATTGTTACAACTTTAGCTCATCAAATATACCTGGAAATGCTCAATGCTTCATTGAAGAGTCTCCTGATCTCAGGCTTAAATCGTATAATCATTTGTTGATGGATTTCAGTGCCTCTGCTCCAGAATTTTACCAATTAAGAACTGCCCTTTCCCCTCCAGACTGCCTTTTTTCAATGCTATGGAAAAAGTTATGCCAGGTTACACAAGGTACTGACTTTACTACTTTATAATCTGTTGTGAGTGTCTCCTCTGAAAGGTAATATGTCTAGTCCTGTAAAGTAAAAAATTTCTGCCTTAAAGCCATTATACTCCACCAGAGGAAAATCATTCTTAATACTGCTTTCAGATGATTTTACAGTTTTATAGCGTCCATCTCAAAATTACACTCAACAGTTTAAAGGCCAAATACACTGCTCTCCCCAACAGGTTTGTATGTTAAGAAAAAGGTTTCATTTCAACAAAATCCGAGCAACAGAAGAGTTTCTCTACAATGGAAGATGTATTTGATGAAACAATGTGTTGAAATTGTTACCAGGTTTTGTCATTATTCAAATTATTTTCCTCAGCCTTATACCCTATTTGCAAATACCCAGACATCAAGATCACATGAGTGAAATTCATGTGCAGAATGACACACTTTTAAGTCATACTATTTGATTTGATTTTCCACTAAAATAAAGGCAAACATGGGACAAGGATGACCTAGAGTGTTTTTTTGCATTCCCCACTCTTAAAATCTCCTAAAGTCATACTGTTGAAACTTGGGCATTTGACAACCAAATTTTGGCTCAGCAAATTAGGCTCATTTGAGGATTTGAAGCCTAGAATTAAGGATAATTTGCCTCAAAAATAGCTTAGCTCTATTCTCTAGATGGTGAAGGTGATTAGATTCTTCAAAAGATTCTGCCATTATATTCCAAGAAATATTAGACAACCTGCCTGGAAACCTGTGAACAACACAAGACTTCTGCTAATCACAAAAAAACCTAAAAATCTAAGACCAATGAATGCATCTAATTTAGTCAGTTTATAATATTGCTGTGCTTGAGATCTCCCAGCATAAACTAGAAATTTTAATCTAATTGCAATCTACACATGATTCCTGTTTTGTTAAAACAAAAGCAATATTTTTAGAACTGTAAATTTTATTGGGAAACACTCATGAAAATCACAACAGGCTACACAGCTACACAGCTTTGGGTTGGTTGAAATATAATTGAAACAGGCCTAGACGAGTTTTCCACAGTTTTTATGTATCTTCATGTGATCATTTATTTCTAAATCATAAGAATACCCCACTTTTGAATATGTTTAAATATTAGTATCCTAGAGGAGTTAGTATCTGGAGGAGGCCGCAATGTGTATTCTATAAGCACCACTTCTTTCCTATTTACTGGGATTTTCATACAAAAGGAGGTGAAGTTTATGTTGTGACACACATTTTGTCACTTGTCTTGCCTCCTGACAGCCATATCCTAGACAAATGTAATAAATATACCTAGGGATACCAAAGTCTCTGAGGCCTGTAATTGTTTGAGGTGAAATGTGGCTTTGATGGATATTTTTTTTCTTTAAAGATCTGATGATGAAGATACCAAAAGGGGAAAGAAATGGTCCAGAGGGTGCCCATAGGAATGAAAAAAAGAGGAAGGCTTTATCCTCTGTACAAATGGATGGTCAATTAGTGTTTTCCAGGGAGGATTTCAGGATGGATATTGACTATCAATCCCAGAGATCTTTATAACAATCTCTCTGGACTTCATGTCACAGTAAATATAGCAAAGAAACCCTTGTTAGACTTCAAATCAGATGGGTTAGCTTACATGCTGTCCCTTATACAGTCAAACTAGAAAAACTTTCCCCCTCTAATTCATTTCTGTCATTTTTTTCAAAAAGTACACCGTGATTCTCAACATGTTTGGAAGAAGTCAAGAAAAACAAAAGCCTTCTCTGTCTTTATCTTAACCAAATAACGGTGATCCACCATTATTCTGACTCTGGGAAGAAGTCAAATGCAGAAAGAATATGCTTAGTGATTAATTGTAAAAATTCCATCTTTCATAGGTTTGCTAACTACCGGTATGTATTTCGCATTCATGAATTTTCTCACTTTTTCCACCTTCAAAATTAACTAAGAATCATCTTTGGAGAAGTCTATCCTCTGATCATAAGAACAGAAACATGTTCTGCTGGGTTGAATCCATGACCTTTCTAGTCTCTACTCCTGGATAGTTACACAAGGAAGCCAACTAATCTTCCAGCAAACAACCTTCAGAGGCTAACAAATTGCCATCAAAGTAATAGCTGGTGATCTCCATGACTTTCATGAATTCCTCCAATCCTTTTCTAAAATCGCCATGCTATTAACCAGTTTTAAATCTCAAGGTAGACACTGTCACAATACAGGGCTCTGCAACATAGTACCAATAAACTGAATATTGTTCTCAACTACCTCAAGGAGGTGGTTAAAGTTGTGATTGCAGTTGATGGGGATGGACAACACTGAGGTTTTGCAAGATTTATTAGCTGAGGGAGCCAGTGTTATCTAAAGATACTTCCATGGTCATGTGGCCAACATGACTATATGCTGAAGCACATGGAATGCTCTTACAGTATCTTCCCACTGAAGTGGTATCTATTTATGTACTCACATTTGCATGCTTTTAAAGGAGTGGTGCAGTGGCCTAGAGGTGGAGCTCTTGCCTCACAATCAGTTCGATCCTAGGTAAAGGCAGATATTTCTCTCTCTGGGCACACTGGTATAAATTTGCTGAATAAAACTCTGTATTGGATACAGGAAGGGCATCTGGCCATTAAAACACTCTGCTAGCTCCATTCAGTTGCCCAGACTCCACCCAGCAAGGGATTATGGGGTCGTTAAAAGATGGTGTTGATTTGCATGCTTTAAAACTGCTAACTTGGCAGGAGCTTACACGGCTTGTCAGCTTTCCAGTTGACAAGCTCAGGGTCCTTAATTGTTGAGTCATCGCACCCCCAGAGATTTTCTGATATTGGGGTATATTAGATATGAGAGGCATTGGTATTTTCATAGAAAATTTTGATACGTTCCTATATCTGAAAAGCTTGACAATTGTTATTATGCTTACAGATAAAAAGGGTATTTTCTAATTTGTAAATACTGTTAAAAGCATTACTAACAATATTAATAACTACTTTTTTGGATACTTAATTCCAACCTAGTCTTTCCTAATTCCTGATGTATTTTCATCTTGGGATACTGTCACCTGTCACAATCCATATGGTACTGTCAACCTCTTTGCAAAGAAGGAAACTCAAAATTTGCAGGCTGTTACGTTAACATGGAGCAAACAGCATATTTGCTATGGTCAGTTTCATTTTTACATCCAAATCATTTAAGAACATGCTTTCTTGAAAAAGGACATGTGAATATGGAAATACCTAAGCCAAAATTTAAGTTTCCAACTTGCCTTTTCTAATAAATGTTTGATGGAGTAAAGATGAAATCTACCTTGAGTCTAACCAAATTCCTGGTGACTACATAACACTCCAAGATGTCTCCATGGCAGCAGTATTGAAGTGGTTTATCACTGCATTTCTTTGTCACTATTAGGTTAGTGCACAACTGGAGTTTCTAGTGGTTTCTCATTCATGTAGAATTACTGTTTTCTAAATCAGCTGATTCATCTTTTTCAGTCTGGCAGAGAATTGCACGGCTAAACAAATTTTACCCTAGTTTAGTACAGATTTTATGAAATCCTATTAGGAATAGCAATTCTTCGCCTCATATATAATGATGTAGTTGCTTAAGATACAAATTAATTTACTAGGCTGGCTTCTCCATCTCTGATGACATTTCTTTATAATTTTGAAACACAAAAAGGATAATGTGTCATTTACATACAGTTTTATAAATGCATACGTGCTCCCGTTTTTTAAACAAGAGACTCTGAATTTTTTCCTGAATTCTTTGTTTCTGTTTAAATCTCTGTGATCTCTGAAAACTATTTTCTAGACTGCCAGTGTATTAGAATAATTAACATCTACAGATATGGCTTTGGTGATTCTTGGAAAATTTTGGTTATCAATATTTAAAAAACATACCGGTAACTGCATATCAATATAGTTGAAAATGTTAACATCTCATTTTGTTTCTATAGTTCTGTGACTCTGTTCTATTGTTGCTTTGACAACATTACTGGTAATTTATGGCCCTTCACAATACAGAACTAATTATGGGATCTAACCATGGGCTGACCAAACAAAATGATTCCTCTGCCACGTCCCCACAATTTTGCCTTTATCTCATTGCCAACCCATCTGTGAGACAGCCTCAAAGCATCCGTAGCTGTATCAAAGTTAAATGAGCGTTTTTACCCTTAAGCCAAAAGCAACCTACAGCAAATTCAGGATATTTAAAATCTGGCTATTCTGTCAACAGTCACAATGAAAAGATAAGCTTGCAAATGGGATTGTTGTTGTTGTTGTTGTTTTTAGGTCATCCTCTCCTCCTTCAGAATAGGCTCGAGGGACTCTGTGTGGTTGGTTTGGGTTGGTACATAGTTTAGAGCAGGGATCTCCAACCTTGGCAACTTTAAGATTTGTGGACTTCAACTCCCAGCAAAGCTAGCTGAGGAATTCTGGGAGTTGAAGTCCACAAGTCTTAAAGTTGCCAAGGTTGGAGACCCCTGGTTTAGAGTAATC
Organism: Pseudoxenodon macrops; assembly: GCA_032467955.1. Taxonomy (NCBI): domain Eukaryota; kingdom Metazoa; phylum Chordata; class Lepidosauria; order Squamata; family Pseudoxenodontidae; genus Pseudoxenodon; species Pseudoxenodon macrops. The sequence goes on from JANHFT010009111.1 coordinate 12,334, forward strand.
AACCCTCTCTCTGCTCAGAGGAAAAACATCTTTCAAAACTTGTGGAAAGCCAATCTCTATGTTTTTTTTTTTGTAAATTAACAGGATTGTGTCTGTAGACCCCTATGATTCAGTGCCATCCCTGATTGTGATCCATTCTCTTCCTAATTCTGGCTATCTTTTGCTTATCCACAGGAAAAGTGCATGATATGATAAAGATGCTCGACCTCAGATGTCAAAGCCTAACCCTTTCCTGCTGCAACACAGTGTTTGGCAGACGGTTTCTTACCAGCTGGAGATGTTCAGAAAGCAGGAAAGCAGCAAAGTCAGAGGGTTTAACCCATCATTTTCTTTAACATCCTGCACATGCACAATAAGGACACCTGCATTCAGTGGCAAGCTAAAATAGAAGCAATAGATGCATGAAAAGGATTGGCAGTGGGGAAGACAGGTAGATAGAACATTAACTCAGCAAGGGAGAAATGGTCATCTCTGAGTTAACGTTTGTATACAATGTTATACAAGATTTAGATACTGTTTATCTCTGTTTGCAGTGTACCTGGTTTTCTGGCATTCTGTCTAAAAAGGGTCTTTAGGATGTTCAGTGTGTCTTCATTTGTTTTGTTTTTTAGACTAACTGCCTAGCTACATTAAGGGAAAATGTCTATCTCCTAAAATGTACTTACAGCTAATTTGCCATTGGATAGCACTTCAGAAATCATGGTTTTTGTTTCTTTGAACTCTAAATGGTCAATGCACCATAACCTGAAAGCCCTCAGGTACCAAAACTTTCATTCATTGCTTGCTTGATTTTTGGACTTGCTTGCTTGATTAATGGGATATTCCCCAAAGGTTTCAGACTTCCCAGTTGTGCAATAATAGAGGGGTTTTTTTCACACTGTGCCATATTTCAAATTAAAAAAGGTGTAGACACAGAAAGGTAATACACATTTTTTCTGAATACCAAATATTTATGCCTGATGTGCACAAAATTGATATAGGAAAAAAGAATTATTGAGATCAAGACATAGGGTAAACATATGAAATGCACGATATGTTAATCACACAAGATCAGAATTTTATTACATAACTATGCAAACCTTTGAAAACATGAAAAAAACATGACATGAAAATTTTCTGTTTGTGGCCCTAATGAACATTCAACTTTCAGAACAAATATAAAATCCAATGGTGAATTTTACCATTGGTATGGATAAAAGAGAGAAGTTATAATGGATTGTTTCCTATCAATTGTTTATTGTTGTTGTTGTTGTTATATGTAGTAGTAGTAGTAGTAGTAGTAGTAGTAGTAGTTGTAGTTGTAGTTGTAGTAGTAGTAGTAGTAATAGTTTCTATTAAAACCAGCAGGACTTCAAATGCACTTGGAGGAAAAATAGTAATTACTCAGCTGAACAGAAATATGCAGGTGAACAGAAATATGCAGTAGTATCCTCAGTGTAGTAGAAAATGAAAAATTGTGCCTGCAAAGACAGAATGGAAGCCCCATCATTGTGTATGTGCATGTGACATCAATACATGCACAACAGGGCCAGGGCTTCAATCACATGGTCTGAGCTATTATTTTCTCTTTTTTTAACCTTCCTCTGTAGATGTCCCTGACCCAAAGTCCCCTTTATGTGGTTTCCCAAGAAAGCACATTAAGCCATAATACTTTCCACTGTAGTTTCAGTTCCTATAGTCTTAAACAAGCACTACTATTGGAATTAGAACTGGACTGCAAAAATCTCAACAGCCACAAGATGGCAGAAAATCAATCTGTCCACCATTTGTTAGTCATCCCTCTTTTTGCAGCCTGGTAATGGTAACCTTAACAGGTAGAATCCAATCCCTCAGAGATCAGCAGATTGAAAAACAATAAACTATAATAAATAAACAAAAATAGTTTCCCCCCTAATATGTAGCATATTTAAAATATACATTCAGTGGCACACTAGATTAGTTTAACTGCCTATGGACTTATGATTTCTCTCAGTGATAGATAACTTGCTCTTTGGAAAGATTCGTTGCAATCTGTTCCATGTGGTAGCTGGTGAAGGGAATTGCTTCTAGTTCAATGCAAACTGGTCCTTTCTGTTTTCCAGAAATCAACATTATAACCATTGGCTACATCAGAGGTATCAAACTCACGTCGTCACTGCCACATCACTTGACATATTGCGACTTTCTCCCCCCTTTGCTAAACGAGGCATTGGCATGGCCAGTGTATGACGCATCTGGCCTGCGGGCAACAAGTTTGACAATGTAAGTATGGTCCAGAAATGCCTTATGTTCAGAAGTCAAAGTCAACTCTATGTTCTGTTTTTATACTATCCTCTAAGAATCTACTATTGTTGTACTACAACAATGAATTGTTGATTATTGGTTTCTTCCACTGTAAGTAAAAAATACACAAGCAATAATTAACAGAAATAGTTCTTTTCTTTCTTTAAATAGCATTTATATTTAGGCTGTCTAATGGAAGTTGAAAGACATACAGTTAAACAAGTTTCATTTTTAAATGTTTTTTTTAGAAATATGTCTCACCATTCCTCAAGACTAACGTACATAGCAATCAGTTTTCATTTTATTCCAAGAACAATCTGTGATAGAGGTTGGGTTGATAAACAATGACTAGCTCAAAACACACAGTGACCCATAGCTAAGAATGGACTTAACCTTGATCTAGACAGAACATCTACTCCTTGTTCAATTTCACAATTTAACCATGCAATGCAGCAACTGTTTTTCTAGGATATGGTTAGATAACCTGGTGCTCTCTTGATATTTTTGAAATTCAGTTCCCATCATCCCACTCCAGCATGGCCAGTGTCATAGGAAAGATACTCAAACTATCACACAAGTACAAAATTACCTACCTTTAATCTTGAATGTGTTGTGAAGCCAAATAACAAAATAATGGCTTTATAGCTAAAGAAGTTAAAAACTGATAAGTGCTTGGATAGGAGATCACAGGTTTTTGTGTTAATTAGTAACAGTAGAAACAAGAAAACATACTGTAGCCTCTTAATGATTAACAGTTAATTAAGAAAGAAAAGTGAATGGGAGACACCTAAAATTATCTATATTTTTATGATGTAGAGAAATACTGCTGAGTGTAAGAAGTGTCATTCAAAGAAAGAAAATATGATAAAAGTCAGGTAGCGCAATCAGAAATAAGCCAGAAAGATTTCAATCGGAATAGAGCTGGAAGGGACCTTGGAGGTCTTCTAGTCCAAAGCCCTGCTCAAGTAGAAGAGCTTATATAATTTGAGACAAGTGGCTGTCTAGTCTCTTATAAAAATCTTCCAGTGATGAAGCACTACAACTTCTGAAGGCAAACAGTTCCACTGGTTAATTGTTCTCACTGTTAGGAAGTTTCTCCTTAATTCCAAGTTGCTTTTCTCCTTGATTAGTTTCCATCCATTATTTCTTGTCTTGCCTTCTGGTGCTTTGAAAAATAGGTTGACTCCCTTTTCTTTTCAAAAGGCACAGGGTTGACACATTGTGGTAAGACTTCCATTTTAGCCATGGTTGATTGAATTTCCCATAGAAATAAATACTATTCTAAGCCAAAGGTAGGCAATGTTTTGGAGTTGAAGGCACAATGGAATTTTGGATGCAGATTTATAAAGTAAATCTTGATGGATTTAGTCAATCACAGAACCATTTAATTGAAGGTGAACTTCTCAGCTGGATCTCAAAAGGACCTTGGTGGACCCAGAGATATTCCCATAAATGTGTTAAAGGCATGTTATATTCTTTGGTGGGGTAAAGATACCAATGAGCACAAAGGAAGAAATATTTGGGCTTGATACCCAGAAGCTCTCTTGAGTTCTTTCTTACAAACACAGACATGAAGGTAAGCTATATTTTTTTATTATTATTAACAATTCTCCAATCTTCTCCTGTTTGATATGATGCCTACTGAGACCTACATCAGTGGTCCTACATCAGGCATTTCAAACTGACAGCCTGCTGGCTGGATACATCATGCCCACCTCAGCTCCACAAAGGCAAAAAAAGTCTCAATACGTCACGACCAGGCCCGTGATGTGATTTAGTTTGACACCCATGTTCTATATGGATAACTGAATGGAATGACTGAATACATAAACCCTGTCCAGAGTCTATGCCACCCAGAGTCAATGCGTGAGTGAGAAGGGTGGTTTCTAAATTTGATAAATAAATAATAATGGGAAAGTCAAAATAATGTTTAACAGGCAAAAGGTAAGGCTGAGTGAAAGAATAAATAGCTTTTGTTTCTTTTTCTGATGGATAACTACATGATCAAGTTGGCTCCGTTTTCTTTCAAATGTGAAGAACCAGCTATTATGACTTGGGATTTTTCTGCACTGCAGCCTTCAGCTGCATGTTTCCCTGCACAAACATCTGGAAACAAACCTTGCTTGAGAACTCACATTCCAGATTTCCCTTTACATTGTTCATGATGATGGGTTGATGAGTTGTCGTGAGTTCTGTTTAGCAAAGCCTTGGATTTGGAAATTCCTGTGCTGTGAATGAAAGAAAGAAAGAAAGAAAGAAAGAAAGAAAGAAAGAAAGAAAGAAAGAAAGAAAGAAAGTTTTGCCATTTTTTCGGTGCCTTGAAGAGAAAGTGGCAGCATGCCTGTCAATTTCATCTGGTTTTTAAAAAAGAAATGAAGACTGGTCCATCCTTGTCTGATGGATCAATAAAGTTGTTGGGAGAAAACAACCCAGCTTGTAACTTGTAAACCCAGCTTGAATTTGTAAAAAAAATAAAAATGGCAGTTGGATGCAGCAATAAATAACTGCAAGGGAGGCCTCTTCCTACTACAGGCAACAGTACCCAGTTGGACTGGATGGGAGTTACTTATAAAGTATGGAAGCACAGTATGAAAGCTGGAAAGCATGCCATAGTAAGTAAACCACTATTTTTGATAAACATTCAGAAAACCTGAAAAATTGGTCTGGAGATGTTGCATTAGAGACCGGCTTCTAAGGTGCTGGGGATATCATCATACATTCTGCTGTCCAGAAATGGTGGGTTGCTTGTGCTCATACTGAGGTAAACCTGTAGGATACATTAGTCTTTAGGCACCAGTGATGGAGATCTATCAACCTTATTTACTTCATGGTGTCTTTTCAGAGACAGAAAGCAAAAAGGGATCTGTCAGGAAACCAACAAATTTGATTTAACTATGAATAAAAATATAATATGCAAATAAACTCTCCTTGTTTTCTATGCCAAGAAATAGGAATAGGAACCAACTCTCAGGATCATTTCATCACTTCTGTCTATGTGAGCTCAGAACAGTTATTTTAGTACAAAATAGAATGGAATAGAATAGAATAGAATAGAATAGAATAGAATAGAATAGAATAGAATAGAATTCTTTATTGGCCAA
>JANHFT010009111.1:19399-30472 GCA_032467955.1 Pseudoxenodon macrops
TGTGTGTGTGTGTGTGTGTGTGTGAGAGAGAGAGAGAGAGAGAGAGAGAGAGAGAGAGAGAGAGAGAGAGAGAGATACACACACCACAACAGAAAGATATATTTTCTTATTTTATTTATATATTAAACTTCTTAATCGCTCATTTACCACCTACATGCATACATAAGCACTCACGAATATGAGTTGTGTATTTATTACAGTATATTTATACAGCTACTGTAACAGAGATTCACAGATAAGAGGAGCTAACAAATATTAAAACATAGTACTATAAGATAAAACATAAACATTTTAAATTAAAATGGTCAAGTTAAAAGACCAGCATAATTGAAAAGCTGTTGGTGAATAAAACAATCTTGTTTGGCCTTGTAAAGATAATAAAGATGGTAGCTTGTCAGAAAAGGTTTTTTCAATATCCAAGTATCATCACCAAAAACGATCTTTCTTAATGATAGCCCATTCTACCTTACTTGGCAGGAACACTTAGAGGAGAGTTTCTAAAGAAGAATCAGGATTTGGGTAACTACTTCTAAGCAATTTAGGGCTTTCAAGTTTAAATCAGCTTGGTGTCAGAACAAAAGAATTAGTCCCATTAATAATCCTGTGCTCTGATTCGGGATCACTTCCAATTTCTAAACCATTTTTAAAAGTCACCCGAGGTATAATTTATTGCAATAGTCTTAATGGAAATTGGCCCAGCTAGTTCCATTCAGCTAAGGTCACTGAGTGAGTTCATGAAAGATACTTGTAATCACAAGACTACTTAAGCTAGCTGAATAAGTCAGAAAAATTAATAAGGCATTCCCTAGAAATATTGCTATATAACCTGCAAAAGGAGAGACAGTGAAGAATGTACCTATCAGTGAGTTTTTCCTCTAAGAAGACATAAACAGGAATGGGAGATCAGGCTTAATTTATGAAATGTACGTTTCAAGGTAAGAATCTGTGGTGGGGAAACTTACAAGCAAATCTGAAGATGTTACATCAAGTTAGTAGATATTAAGGGACAGCACACATTGAAAATGATTCAGAAGGTGTTCATCAGATCGCAGATGAGCAAAACACCACTTTGTTACTCACTAATAACAGAAAGTCTTTTCTATATTTCCATTCAAGCCTGGAAAAACTTGTAGCTGATTTAAGAAGTTGACTCATTAAAGAGGAAACAATTCTTAGAACTGCTGCAACTTTTTTTCAAGCTTGTGTGGAAGCTCTTTTAATGCAATGAGTCTGCGGAGATTTTCAATCATTGAGGTCATGGTTGTCCCAAAGGTGCTTTTTCAGGTGGCAACTGGACTTTCTTGTTTTTTCTTTTGAAGACGTTTCGTTTCTCATCCAAGAAGCTTCTTCAGCTTTTACAGAATATGGGGAACTATTCTATCAGAGATGAGGAAGCTTTTTGGATGAGAAGCAAAGCTTCCCCACTATCCTACTTAAACTTCTAATTCTTTGCTGCCACCTAGTTATCATCAGGATTTTTGAAGCCAATTAAATATTTGTCCACATTTTTTTACTTCCTACATACATTAGCCCTCCAGTAGAGGTAATTGGGACACGGCAACAGAAATAACAATGAAAGTATTTTTTTTCTGAAGAGAGCAAGATGCTTTGATGTTACCCAAAGTCACATTAATGGTAGAGAAGCATGAATGCATTTCTTAAAAGGTGAAACACAACGATATTCGCATTTATCAGCCCAGGTGTTAAAATTTTATTGGGTGCTAATTTAATTTTTATACCGTCAACACTTGTCTGCATTGTAACACCTGCTGAATACATTCTACAGCAATAAAGTACATCTTTACATGAAAACAGCTGCCTAATCAATATGACTGAAAGGAATATATAGGAAAACTAGAGAAGACTCCAGAGGGCAAATGAGGCCCAAAGGAATTAAACTTCATTTAATGTGTTTAGAACCATGATGTGAGAAGGAAAACAAACTAAATAATTTGCTTTTAGATTTTGCTTTGTAATCCAATGAGAATATTTAGCTGAAAGCAGCAATGAAAACCGTGCCAACTACATACCTAAAATGATACAAAAGGGTAACATTTAAATTTTCAAATCTAGCATAATGCACTCAGAAATATTTTCTTCAGAAAATAAATTGAGTAAATGTCATGGAAAACAGGACAGTTAAATCTGCTGGTTTCCAAGCATGCTAGGATTTCAGTTGCTAGAATTCACACATTGTGGCTGGATTTTAAGAGTTGTATTTTTTATATATGTGGGAGAAACCTAGCTGGTAGAATAGCTGACCATATGACGTTTCTTGACCACCTAATGAGAAGCTTCTTGCATTCATCCTGAGTCTTCAGAAGTATGGATAGTTGGAAAACCGTGAAGGCATTATTGTTGTTGGTCAGGTTTTTATGAAGCAATAATATTCTGCATTTCTGCCTTGGTGATGCAGTGGTTAGAATGCAGTACTGCAGGCTAACGTACTGCTCATTACAGGAGTTCGATCCTGACTGGCTCAAGGTTGACTCAGCCTTCCGTTTATTTATTTTTATTTATTTAATTTTGTCAAATATGTATTAGATAACAGATATAAGTATAAACATGATTATGAATACATGAAAATATACAAATAAAAGGGAATATTAGGACAGGGATGGTAGGCATGCTAGTGCGCTTATGCATGCCCTTAAAAAGTCTTAAGAATGGGGTAAGGTTGACAGTAGACAGTCTAAGGTTAAAGGTTTGGGGGTTTGGGGAAGGAACCACAGTGTCAGGTGATGCATTCCAGGCATTGACAATTCTTTAATTGAAGTCATATTTTCTGCAATCAAGTTTGAAGCGGTTTACCATAGGTTTGTATCTATTATGTGCTCGTATATTGTTGTGGTTGAAGCTGAAGTATTCATTGACTGGTAGGACATTGTAGCAGATAATTTTATGTACTACTCTTAGGTCAGATTGGAGACAGCAAAGTTTTAAGTTGTGTAAGCCCAAAATTTCAAGTCTGATGGCAAAAAGGTACTCTGTTGTGAGCGGAGTGGAGCCAGTGGTGGGATTCAGCCAGTTCGCACCACTTCAGGAGAACCGATTGTTAACTTTTTGAGTAGTTTGGCAAATTGGTTGTTGGAAGTAATCATTAGGGCAGAGAACCAGTTGTTAAATTACTTGAATCCCACCACTGAGTGGAGGACTCTTCTCGTGAAATATCTCTGAACTCGTTTGATTGTATTAATGCCTGATATGCAGTACAGGTTCCAGACAGATGAGCTGTATTCAATAATTGGTCTAGCAAAAGTTTTGTATGTCCTAGTTTGTAGTTCAATATTACTGGAGAAGAAGCTACACAAGATTAGGTTAACAACTCTTAATGCCTTTTTGACAATGCTGTTACAGTGAGCTCTGGCACTGAGGGTATTTGAGTTGAGTACCGCAAGATCCTTGACAGAGTGAGGGTCATCTTCAAGTCCATCTATGAGGACCCCGATTGTTGGGGACAAGATGCTGATTCTGTAAACCACTTAGAGTGGGATGTAAAGCACTATTGCAATTATTTCAGGAAAAATAATGGGGCATTGGGATCATTGCATGCAACAGTGGTATCCATAAAATTAATTTAGAAACAATGATTAAGCTATTTGGATTAATTTAATAAACATTCTGTGTATGCCATACAACACAGCCAGAATGTATAAGCCATGCATGCTTCCAACTGGGAACATTTCATTTCATATTTCTACTCTGTATGAAAAGTATGGATGAAAACTGAAAAATCACCAACCAGGGGGTCAAAATATGAATCAAAGTTCCATTCATTTATCCTTAGAAGCCCTTGTTCTGAATTTGTTATGAACATCAGAATGCCTACATAATAAAGTTTTAGTTCCATAAAATATTGATAGGTTTCCCCAGGAGTGTTTCTGTTTGCACATGTATTTACACATTCTTGTACAATATGATTTAAAAAAAATAGTTGACACTATGCTTGAAATATAGGGGAATGGAAAAATTCATGCAGAGGCTACTGTTTAATCCCCTGAAATATTCAGATGTCATTTATACTGTGGTGCTTGAAACAAACTGGACTATGCTTGCACTTCAGGGATGCATTGTGACTTCTCTTTGCATTATATCTGCCTTTACCATTAAAAATGGGAGTGTTAGATGTAACTTAACAGTTGTAAAATACGCAGATGTTGTATTTTATTGCACCACAATTTTTAAAAAAATGTTTTGGTTAGTTTACATTTTCTCTCCATTCTCCCTACATGCTCTTGGGTATATCCCAAACAGCTGGATTTTCAAAGGGGGTTATACTGATTAATAGTAGCTCAGGAGACAGTCATTACTTTTAATGATGTAGCTTTGTTTCATTGGGCATGGTGTCTCAAAATGTGCCTGAATGTGTCTTTGTTAAAATGGGAACATTGCATTTTGATACTGTCATAAAACAGACAAAAGAGAAATTCAAGATATAAATAACAGTTCCTAAAATGCATCCGCTCTTCAGGGGGAATTTGGTCTTTTGTCACTTCTCCCTCAAACACATTAAAAGTGTTAAAGGCTTCACTGAATATTTTTGTACGATTAACACAACTCCTGAATAGTCATTTGTAAGACATACATGGGATCTTATTTTTAGTTTAGACACATTAAGTATAAGAGTGCTATTGCCTTTATGTTTCTATGGCATTATGGGAAACAAGTTCAAATATCCCTAGAGTAAGGAGGAAGGCATCACATTTTTCTATGGAACATTAATTTTCCATGAGGAGGGAGTAATTATTATTTATTAGGATGGAATTCAGTATGAATTCCCAGGCTTTCATTCTAACTCATGTAATTCTGTTGCACATGTAAATCACATGAAAATGGATTTCCCACCTTTTAGATCTATGATATCAAGATCATTCAACTAGTTAGAGATGGATAGATGACAGGCAGGCAGGCAGGCAGGCAGGCAGGCAGACAGACAGACAGATAGTAAGTAGATAGATAGATACAGATAATTAGATGATAGGTAGATAATAGATAGAAAATAGATGCAACATTTTGATGATGATAATAAACCACATTTCAATATTTAAAGTAAGGATAGGGACATTTTCTGAAGGATTTTTTTATTTGGTGATTTAGTCTCCTAAGATTTTGAAAGACTTGTACATTTTTTGAGTTTCCTAACTTAAAATGACAGGAAATTATGTCTTATGGTCAAAAGTGATCCTGGGGTTCATACACACACACAAAAGTTTACCCAACTTGATGTAGAACGAAGTTTGCATATAAATCTGGTTTCAGGTCAAGTTCATTACCAAAACTGTACTGTTTGCCTTGATAAATAACAATGAAAGACAAAAATATTAACTCATATTATTTGGCTACCTTTGATACAATCTTTAACAGTGGTTTCTGGACCAGCTGTAGTAGGTGGTGGTTGGGGATATGGTTGCAAGGTAGTTCTGGCACACCTTATAGGATCACTTTCCTTCTTAGCCCCATGGGATTTAAGTTGTGAACTGTACCAACTTCTGTTTGCCACAGTCTGGCCTCAGTAAGATACCTGGTATGCATGAAATCTTATACTAAAATGTATATTAAAGTTCTGTAACTCTGTCAGAAAGCAAATTTTATTTTTAAATATTTTGCTCACGTTATACTTGAGAATATAATGAGAATTGTGCCGTTGCTTTATTCACTGAGAAAAACTCAGCAGTGATTCCCAAGCACTGAATTCAGTACAAATGCAAAATGCTTTTATCTCACAAGATAACTCAGACCAAAGTCTTTGATAGGGACATATGACAATCTTGATAGGATAATAAAATGGAGAAACTTAAAACTGTTGATGAACCTCTATCCACATGAAGAATTCCTCTCTTACATAATCTAATTTCAAGTTTCTTTTTCCTGAGTTTTCTATGGTTAACAGATGTTTTGCCTTGAGCTTTTCATCATTTAAGCTGGATGGCTGTTGGTTTTTGAGATAACTTTCATCTCTGCCCTGAAAAACTTTGGCTCTCTAGCTTCAGCACTTGTAACGTTTCTTCTCAGTGTGTGAGGAAAAAATACCGCTCCTTTAAAAAAAACCATTTACATCTCTTTATAAATTATTGGCATAATGTAAAATTATAACAACACACAACCAGGAAATATCTAGCAACTGCTGCCAACTATTCTGAAATCAATTTAAGGGGCTGCATACAAATATACAATCAAATTAAACAAACTCTACAATGCTAAGGAAATTAGATTATTTCAAATGCTTATCTTCCAATTTGTGTCTTGGCTTAACAGACGCTACAACGTCCTTCATTCTAACTAAAATTTCATTTAATAACTCTCACTCCTGTATTATTATTTTTTTAAAGAAATTGTAATGGTTGTGGTTTTTTTTTTAAAAATAGCGAAAGATAGGCAAGGGAAGAAAGCAATGCCATCAAGCTCCTACTCTGCCAAAACAGATGCATATTTGAAAGCACCTGGCAAATAACCTGAATTTCATATGTCAAACACAGTATTGAAGATGAAATGCAAGCCTTTGGCAGCAATCAAAGTGGCCCTGAGCTACTTCAGAGGATCCCATACACACTCCATTCTTTGCTGAAATGCTGTGCATCAAACAGGTAGAAGAAGCAGGACACGACTGCAAACTTGAAGTGTGAGCTGAAACAGATGGCAACACAGCACGAACGAGAGAATGATAGCCTAACACTAACATTTCCAGGGAGATATGAATGTTTCTAAGAAATGTCTTGGGGCTGATCCACCATTTACATGGTGGCATTCCTCCCACCCCAAGCAACTATGCTTAACGCTGTATAGAAAACATGACTCTTGTGGGGAAAATAAAAAAGGAACCATATCTATATATCAAGTACTGCACCGGCCTTCAGACCTAACCAACATCCTCTGTAAGTCATACAGTCAGATCTGTGTTCATGATGATTGCACATTTTGGCTCCCTCAGGAAATGGAGTACAGCCCCCAAAGAGTCAGCAATCGGTAATGAGCCCATGTTAACACAACTCCATCTGTGTTTTGTGCTTGGCTTCAAAAGCTGCTTCTTAGAATTATTAAAAATTGAGAGAGAGAGGGATTCCCCACCCCCTTCATTGGCATTTCCATCACCCAGGAACTGAAATGTTATTTTTAGCTCCATAGATTGTTCCCTCAGGCACTGGCAGTGTCTGTGACAAAAGCAAACACATACAGGAAATACTGTTCGAAAAATATAAATACTTGGCCTCTCCTTGAGACTAGCACGCATTTTGTATGTCAGGAACTAAAAATATAAGTTCTGGAATGATTTTCTTCTGATAATACTGGGGCTGATTGGAGGAGATTCAAACCTCTTAAAAGAAATTCCATCAGATCTACTTTCTCTGGATGGAAAGATATTCTTTTGCTCTTGAGATGAACCTGAACTTTTTAACCAGTGCTAGAAAGCTGGCATCAAAGAACCCTTCTCATGAACAAAAGGTTATTTGTAAGAAATGATCTGCAGGTCTTGCAGGCCTGCAGTTCAGGATTAAAACAAAATTAAGCCCCAGTCCTCTGATTGCTGAAATAGGATCTGCTATCTATGTTTCCACTGGGGAGACAAAAGACATTTTCTTTCTCTCCTAACAAATGTCTGCAAAATGAACATCACAATGCAAGCTTCATCCCTTACATAAATGTGTCCCACATCATGACACACATACAAAAAGGATAGAGTTGCATCATAATGCTCAATTCTTATTCTCCCCACCCACCCCCAGATCCATTGCTTGACTACTTTGTGCTAAGGTTAATATATTTGTAGAACTACTTTTCTTTGTAAGAAGGATATTACTCTTTTATTCTGTGAATGCATACAAAAAATATGCATACAAAAAAATGGGTCAGACTTTTCAAGACACGTTACTTTTCATATTTTGCTTTGGATGTGTTTTTACAAGAAGATTCTAAAAATTGGACTTATGGGTTTTAATTCCTTGGGTGAAATCTATGCAGATGTTCTAGATCAGGCCTAAGTAGTCTAGTATTCTCCATAAAGTTTGAAATTTGATCAACCAGTCTCAGCAACTTTGGCAAAGGACTATAATTAACTAAGATTAACTGGGCAAGGGGCTATGGAACATCTAAAAAATATTAGAATCACATATACAATATGTGAGGCTATATAAATGTAAATAAATACATTAAGTTACCAGTGTTCTGCCACCATCAAGAACCTGTTTAAGAACTTGCCAACTGCAATATTGATTAAATTACTCTCTTCAGATGATGCTTCAGCAGAGTTAATCTTTGCTGATAAATGTACTTCTTGACATAGCCTCAAACTCAATTATTGTGATTATTATTTTTATTTATTTCTTAAATTTATATGCTGCCCATATCACTGTCTAATGACTTTGGGTAGCATGTCAATTTTGATGATATCAAGTTTTGAGAGAACCATCGTAGAAATCAAACAGTAAGTCCTTGACGAGGATTTGCAGACAATAAGAGAAAATCCGCTTATTATTGAATTACAGACCCTTTCCATTGTTTAATTGTGATTTTTTAATATCCATTTTTCTCCACAAAGGGTGTTTCAGTAGCCAAAATCCCATATCTTATTATCAGTGGTTTTGGGAGGTTTAACAAGAACACCTACATCTTTGCCCAGATGGGGCAATTAAGTTAATCTTATGTGTTTTACAGCAATATCCCTTTTATCAGTCATGAAACTTTGAATTACTAATGCCTTTATTAATCTCCTGCTTTGGCTGGCTGGTAGAAAGAATGCTCTATTTTTGTGAGCAGACAAGTCTACAGATAAATCTAGTAAGGCCGCCAGATTTTGTTACATCAGGATTGAAGTAGCAATTATTTAACATGGTTTCACATTGGTAATGCCTGCTGGCTGGTTTATTTCTCTCTGGATGGTCTGCAATCCTATTAATTTCCTGGTCATTCCCACCAGACTGTTAGTTTTATCTGCCTATATTTTAATAAGTTTGATATTTTGCTCTCTGATCATTAATACATTTTAAAATAACTACCTACAACTGCTGAAGATATAACAGATCAGCAAGTACCCATCCCTTTCTTACTCTTTCATAATTTATATATATAATCATCTGCTTCACCTCCTTAACACACTCCAGCTCAGGACACATACATGATCTCAATTGTCTGCAATTTAACGCCTTTCACACTGTAGGACATCTCAGTTATATAAAAACAAAAGCTCAGGTTAAGACACATTTAACACAAGGCATTAATATTTCATGAACAACAAACTTTAGTAACAAAACATTATTGATAATGGTTATTATGCACAATAGCAACAGGAGGGAATGCCATTTTAGAACAGTGTCAGTGAATATTTATTTATTAAAAATTGTATGTTTTGAAAATAAAAGTTGTTTTAGTAGTTCATAAACAAACAGCAAGTTTCTGTTTAATAAAAAATTATTCCCCTAAGGAAGAACTGAAAAGTGAAAAGCACTGGCATCTGTGATGATACAAGCTGTAATCTACAGAGGAAAGGAAAATAAGGCAGCATAGATCATTCCAAGTGGATATTGCCTATTCTCCCTAGTTACCACTAAACAGCTCTTTAAGCTATGGAACTTAATTTCTAAATGAATAACTCTAAAATTTAATAAATAATAATATTGCAGTCTGGATCCAAGGCAGCTTTGGATGCTAAGTTTTGTCCTTGACAGTGCTCTAATATCTTTTCTGGCTCTTTCCAATTATCAATAATTCTTTTTAGGTTTAGGCTTTACTTATATTTATATTTTTAATTTAAATGTATAATATGTTAGCTTTATTTGTTGTATTAGGTTTTTTTTTACTCCCTAAAGATGGCTAGTGTGAGCATACAGTCAAAGCCCTGCTCTTTTTGACATGCATCATTTTAATGGTTTTGTTGTGCTTTTTTTTTCTTTTTTAACCTCCCTTGTAGACACCCGAATCTCACAATCATTTTATGAAGAAAGTCCTATTTATTCTTCTATTTCCCTTTGATCGCTAAATTTCTGTGCTGAATTTTTGACCTGTATGTGAGTTCCTTTCTATCTTTCAATGCTTAACTTTTAGGCAAAACATTTGAATTCTGCATTGTTGTCTCTCCTGCTTAGGAAAATATCTAAAACAAACCCAGGTATACAACCTGCAGTCTAACTGATACATGTTACCATGCAAAGCTTCTATTCAGCCCCCAGACAAAGTTTCAATATTTGTAAATTCAAATTAAATGTAGTTATTTTAATATTGGATAATGTGCAATAGGGAAGAGTCCCTGAAAACAAATTTAAGAGCAGAGGCTGCAATATGAGAAAAATGATAAAACACACACACACACCAAAAAACCCTAGATGTACACATTTTTAGAATACAAATAATAATAATCAATTTTCAAATAATTTCCAGGAGATCAGTAATGGACAGAAAAAAATAATTTTGAGGCACAGGAACAAAAACCACTACCAAGATAATGGTTAGATAAAAGAGATGTGAGTCTAACCAGAACTGTAACCAGAGTAAACATCTTAGATAAGACCCCTCCAACTTCTCATGAAGATAAAGAGGAGGAGGAGAGGACAAACACATTTAGACTTGCAAGATTCTGTTACTATAATCTTATTATAAAAGTATTATTAGCATAAATTATTTTCTTTACCTACTCAAGTCTGTCTTGAAGAGCTGACAAGCTAATAAATGGACTTTGGAGGGAGCTACTGTCTGAGGGGAAGAGAGGAATTGATCAATCCTTATTCCTCCTATAGTTAGATAAACATATTCATTTGTCCCACCCATATGTCCCCTAACTCATTCCACAAGATCCTCAAGTGCCACTGAATCAAAAAATATATTATATATCCATGTTCTAAAAGGATTAGTAACCAATTTATAGCACATCATGTCCAGTACAAACACTATAGAGCAGTGATGGCGAACCTTTTTCCCCTTGCATGCCAAAAATGGCACACGCATGCTAACACACAACCCCCCCACTCATGCTGCACTGTGCATGGGTGCACACACCCCCATTGAGCTGTTTTTTGTCCTCCAGAGGGTTCAGGAGGCTTCTCTGAAGCCTCCAGAGGGTGAAAAATAGCCCAACAGGACTTCCTT
>JANHFT010009112.1:17257-29276 GCA_032467955.1 Pseudoxenodon macrops
TAGATAGATAGATAGATAGATAGATAGATAGATAGATAGATAGATAGATGATAGATAGATAGATAGATAGATAGATATGAATGAATTCTGATATATTATTTTAGAGTGTTTTTAACGTTTAAATGGCCCCTGCCTGTTTAAACCATGAGATTCAGTATCTTTTTGTCTTCCTTCTGCATCCCCTTCTCCATTTTTCTGTTATTTGTCTGAGGATGCTCCTAAACAGAACAGTAAAATATAGCACTCTAAATATAATAATAATTGTAAGAAACACAAAGATCAGTTCTATGAATGAGAGGTTGTGTTGGCTATTATCAAGATCCATTAAGCTATATGACTGTTATTTCAAACTAAATAAACCACTAAAGAATCTAGCCGGTGCTTCATTGTCTTTGAAAATTAGGCAGGAAATAATTGTTTTTTGGTTTGGATTGAAAGGAAGAGATTGAATTACAAAAGCAGACATTGAACAGGTTGCTAGCATACCGGCTCAGCTGGAAAGCAGTGTTGTCGACAACTGCATAATGTTAGAAGCAGCAGTTGTTTAGTTGTGCAGGATTTCCTAATTTGAAAAGAATGGTTGGCAATATGGCCAGATTCCAACACAAGACAAAATAAAGAAAGGTAGATAATTGTTTGAAAAAACAGAATGTATTGCTGTCAATCTACAATTAGAAGAATCGTGTAGTTAAATTAGGGCCTAAGTCCAAGGCTTTTCGGTATTTTACTAAGTGTGCCAATAACCATTTTACCAGTTTATGCCATAATCTTTTGACTCAGCTTTTCAGATTTTGAGAGTTTGTAATCTTCTCCTCTTTTTCTTCTGTTCTATTATCCCCTGATTTTGCCACATCAATTATCCGTATTTTCTTTTTAACCACAATTAAATCTGGTATGTTATGTTCAAGAAATCCAACAGTATCCAACTTATTCATTTTCAACTACTTTTTTCAATTATATGTTCCCACTAATTTTTCATCACTGGCATATGATAATTTTTATAAATGTTCCAATAAGTAAATTGGGCCACTGTTAATGCCATTGTTTATCATCAGCCCGTGTGATCTTGGTGCAAGCTCTCTCTCTCTATATATATATATACATTGCTTCTTTGCACAATCTGCAGTTTGAATCTTTTTATAATCTTCAATTCTGGCCTTGATTGTATTAGTTTGAATTTGTTTGAGTTGCTGTGGGACAGGTAAAATAGATTAATATATCAGATGAGAATGAGATCCATATACTGGTATATGAAAAGTTCAAATAACTACTTTATTACTCATGCCTATTTCACAGGAATCTTCCTAGGCTTGCAGTTTGCACTTGGGCCAGATTAGATAAGGTTCAATGGCATTTCAGGGGGTAGGAGATTGGATTTTCCCTCTTGTGTCTACATAATGATTCCAGGCTAATTCCCCACTTGACTCCTTCCCCTGGCTCAGCCATCTTTCTTTGACACACTTTCATAGGATGAAAGTTGCTCCAAATAAAGCTGCCTTTGCAATTGACTGATGATAATTTTGTCAATGCCAATGGTCAATGTTTTTATTATTATTTTAATGTAATTATTACCATCATAATTTTTGAAAAATTCATCCATGCAAAGTTACTATAATTTTTCTCTCTACAGATAATTTGGATAAAGTTTCTTAAGTGTTGTGTTTAAATGTCATGCAGGTATTTAACCAGGAAGGTGAATTCTTGCTGAAGTTTGGGTCTAATGGAGAAGGAAATGGACAGTTCAATGCTCCCACAGGAGTAGCGGTAGATTCTAATGGGAATATTATTGTAGCAGATTGGGGAAATAGTCGAATACAGGTAAATAACATTTTTACGTTTAACATGATACGTTTAACATGATATGCTTGTGATGCATTAAAATTCAGGTCTCTAGGGTGAAACAATGTTATGTGTATCATCTTTTTTACCAAGAAAGTCACTGAGGTCTATAAGGGAATTGTGGTCTTTCTGCTAAAGAACAATAAAATATAATAAAATTCATGTAGTCACATCCATCATTAACAATCGATACAACCAGTGCACAGGGTCTACTACATTCCCAGGTCCCGACACCTATTGGCAAAACCACATTTTCAAGGCCCCGTGAAAAGCCAACAGAATTGCGGTTTATTATGATTTCCAAGGAGATAATATATGCATATTAACTACAGCATATTCTTTTAATCTAATTCACAGGTTTTTGATGGAAGTGGATCCTTTTTATCTTACATAAATACATCTGCTGATCCACTTTATGGTCCTCAAGGTTTGGCTCTTACTTCGGATGGTCATGTTGTTGTTGCAGATTCTGGGAATCATTGCTTCAAAGTCTACAGATATTTACAATAGTTGTTGGATCATGTTTAAGAAGTTACTAGCTGCTGCTAGAGGCCAGTGTAGATAATATTCCGCTTCTTAAATATTTCTTCTGTTTCTTATTTAAAATTTAAAACTGCAGAATATCCAGTATGTTCATTCTTTTATTTTATTCCAGACCTACCTTGTTTACATAGATCTTGCATAGAATTTATATGCTCTGCACTGAACTTATCACAAGGATTAATAAATGAGACCCTACTTCCTCCTACATCCCCCTAAATAAAACCTTCACAAAGCCACTGGAATACTAGAGATATAAACTGTGACTTGTAGAGCAGACATATAGTTATATACATAATTGGATGTACACATGAAGGAGGGAATGGACTCAAGAAACTACTTGATTCAGAAGAATTTATTTAAGTGTGAATGGGAGAAGTTGTTTAAATTTTCACATTTGAAAATTTTTACTAGTAATATTCAATCCAGCAGGCAGTCTGGGAATCTTCTAGATCACATTATTATTGTAGGTATTTCACTTACAGTATATAACATTATTCAGCTTTACTTAGTAACTTCAAGTAGTTTATTTTAGTTTTAAAAGGATGCGAGTAATCCTTTCTCTGTTAATTGGCAGACCTAAAAACTTAATTTTTAGCATTGTAAGAACAAACACATTTTCTGTAGTGCGTGGATTGATGTACATATCTAGCAACTTTTCTACTGTTCAATATGTTGTCAAGATTTTCTTGAAGCCTGAAACTTTAATCTGGAAATGTAGGATAATGTAACTGCTGATAGTTCGTAGAATCAGGTTCCAATTAACATCAGGCTAATCCATTAAAAAATTGGTTTAACTAATTTTACAACTGACATTTATACTTCATATATGTTCCTACAGTGGTTATGAAAGCAGTCAATTTTATTCAATTGCTTGTTTTTGCACAGGAAAACAAGCCTTATGTGTGTATCTGAGTAGAAATCTTGTATTACCAAAGGAAGTTTGGGTAGGTGACAAATTTTGAGGTGGAAGTCAAGGGTTACCAAAGCAGGGTATTTTTCTTTATTTCAAAAATTGTATTGTCTATGGTAAACTGTACATAAGTGGAGGATTAGTGTGAGGCTTCATTGAGATTCCAAAAAAGCTCATAATTTTCTTCATTACAAATGTGGATAATGTGAACATTAAAAAACAATTTTAACTATAGGCAATTTTGATGTACAGGTTTTATTGGTGCCCTTTCTTGAGGTCTGAAATTTTACTTTTAGTGAAAGTTTCTTCTCTTATGCCTGCTTCTTGGTACAGGCCTTGTGATTTCCAGTTAATTGGATTCACATCAGAGTGCAAAAGTATGTTTCATTTTTATTTTCAACAGCGGCATCGTTTTGAATAATATTGAATAATGTTTAGACCAAGTAAGAATAAAACTGCAATCAACAGCAAATGATGTTTGGCACTAGCTTTATGCAAGCATGTACTTCTTAGAGTGTTGTCAACATTTGAAATAATTTTGTATTTCCTATTTCAATCATGGCACTCTCTAAATATATTTCAGCTACACTACTGGAATAGCTGGAGCCCAATATCTTATCTAAAATGCTGACATAACAGCTCTAATTGGAAGAAAATAAATTATGTAGTTAGTATTGCTTATTAATTGCCTATATTTTGAAATATAACACTATTAAATTTAAAAGAAAGAAAATGATTTTGTCATTCTTACCTAAACTAATGATAAATATTGTTTTAATACTTAGCCAATAATTTCAAATAACGTTATAAAACAATGGACTTAACAAGAATATGCCAAGAATCTAATTTAAGAGTTCTTGGATTGACAAAGAAATGTCTGCAAAGGCAATACACACCAGGCATTATCTGTCCTAAACACTGAACCAATTTGAAAGCTGTTTGAATTTAAGGGGGAACTGGATTCTCTATTTATGATTTTATGAATATTTATTAATCATATGGACAATAACAAAATTGCAATTGTTACTGAGTTTCTGATATAAAAAGGCATTTACAAATTGATCCAAATGTTATTGTTACAAACTTGATTCAAGGCACATTGTCATACCAATTTGGCTTAAAGTTTGAGATGTGAATACTTTTGTAAAGATAGTCATATGATAGATACAAATATTTGCTTAAGTTTTTAAAAAGGATACCATGCCAAATCCTATAGTGACCCAAATGGAAATGTTTCTGGTAAAAATCTCTGGATATTTATATTCATTTTAATGAAACTTACTGTAGTTTTCAGTTCATTATATAAAAGATAGAATAGAGGCTAAATTGTCCTAAATTGATACATATATAGTATTTGATGCATGCAGGCATGTCCATGCAGTCCTTAAAACACTTTCCTAAAATAGTTCCTCAGTTCTAATAAAAATTAACTTAGTAATGCTTAGCGATATTTGATTCAAATTTGAATTATCGCTTTTTTCCTTTGCAACTAAGCTGTTATTTGTTAAGGCAAAGTGGCCTTCCCTTTGATAATTTGTTTTTGTTATGCATGTTACTGTAAATTGACTGATGCTGCTAGAGATCTGTTGAATACTTCTCTTGATCTTAGCTAAAAGGCCAAGAAGTGAAGAGGCCTGTTGAATTGTAGATCCTTGCTAGAAGTTGAAAGTATAGAATCATTAGACGGCTGAAATAAGGCTAGATGAGTCTACTCTAACATTGAGTGTTTGAAAAATGCCTAGTCAAGATTGGATTGTTTCTTGCTCATCAATTTCCCAAAGCTCAATACTAAAGCATTTGTGCCCTGTAGGAAGTATCTGATTAGAGATTACTGTAAAA
Organism: Pseudoxenodon macrops; assembly: GCA_032467955.1. Classification (NCBI taxonomy): domain Eukaryota; kingdom Metazoa; phylum Chordata; class Lepidosauria; order Squamata; family Pseudoxenodontidae; genus Pseudoxenodon; species Pseudoxenodon macrops. The sequence goes on from JANHFT010009112.1 coordinate 22,389, forward strand.
CTTGCAGTATTGCAGAACTGCGTACACAAGAAACCAATCTGGATCCAGATAAACATTTACCAGAATATAGGCATTTACTCTTCTAAATTAATATTCAAGTGTAGTATGTGTAGATTAAGCCCAAATATGTGACTCTGCCAAACCTACAGTTACTTTTTAAGGTATATCTGTGTTGCAAATGTGAACTGAATTAACAGACTCTGGGAGGCTGAATTGTTTGAGTTTATATTTGCAGACCAGACATCCCTCTTGTATCAAGTGGTGCTTATAGCTGCAGTAATGAGCAATGCATACGTGTTTATCCAATGTAAACACTTGCTTGATATAAGTTTTTTTAAATGTTAATTTGTTTTTGGATAAACTTGCAAAGTGTATATTGAAAGGTTTTTAACTGTAAAAAGCTGTTAAAATTAGTTAAGTTTTTACACTGATTTAAAGTTTCAGCAATGTAATTGAGAAAATGTTCTCCTTTATTGTTGACCTTTGTAAACATTACAGGGCTTTCAATTTTACAGCTACTTTTTCTTTGATATAACTGAAGATTTAGCATTGCCATATGAAAAAAGTGCCCATTAAGTTTTGCTTGTTGTGTGAAGAAATGATAGCAAAGAACAAAATGATGTTATCCATTGAAAATGCTGTTAAACTATGAGCAGTGATTAGAAACGTGTTCTGAAGAATGTATGAAAGGTACTCTTTTTCCTATAGTGTAGAATGATTCCTAAATGTTGATAGCTTCTAATGAATGTACAACATTGAACTGGATGTGTGCACAGCCTTAACCTCAAAAGTTTGTTTTTCCCCCCTTTATGACATGGGAATGTTCCATAATAAGCAACATATACTCTTATATCCCAGTGCTTGCATTTGAATTGTTTCATTGTAGTCTTCAGGTTCTTAGAATAAATTAATTTTATTGTTGCTCTGTACATTCCAGCGTTGTATGTCAATTTCATCCTTATTTCATTTTTAGGTACACAAAGTTATTAAGCCTCATGTTCTCTGGAAATAATACTGAAATTGTAGGACTTATTTTATTTGTTATGCTCCCTTATCAGTTTTAACAGATGTAGAATCTCTGTCTAGTTAAGGCTGAGGATGAAAGCTGTTCATTGAAGAATGTCTCTAGGTAGATTTAGCTTCATGTGTGCCATGGTATTTTTTATGGTTTATCCTACAAAGAGAGCTTAAAAAACCCTTTAACCTTATTTTGGAACACTAAGAAAAACAAAAGTCAAATGTGTATCTTTTATCATGCACAACCCTCCCTTAAATAAAACTGAATGAAAATTGTTTTGTGTTATTTTTCAAGATTGAAGATGGTTGGGTTGCCACATTGTCCTCATGTACCTTTATTGCTCATTTTCATTTTTAACAGGGAAGGTGTCAAGAAGTCTATATAGTGCATACAAAACAACCACATTTTAATTGTAAATCAGTATTTCGGAGCGTATGATGTCTAAGTAGTAATAACTCTATAGGTACATTGAAGGCATGGATTAGAATGCATGATTTTGCTTTCAGTCAAACTCAACTGTGAACTGTCTATGAAGATTCTCAGACATCCAAGTCATGATCGTCTCAAAGGTGTTTTGTTTTTTTTTTAAAAGGCAACTGGACTGATTTTTAAAAGATTAAATTTAAATTTTATTTTACTCAAAATAATCAGCCCAGTTGCCTTTTCAAAGGGGGGGAAAACACCTTTGAGTCAACTGTGGACTGTTATCCTTCTTGTTTATTTCCCCTTTTTTTCCTTTCTTTGCTTCTAATAATGAAAGCATATTTGAAGAAAAAACTGAAAAAGAAAATTTAAAAAAAACAAAAGAAATGATATAAAATTTAATCATTTTTTGATTAAATTATGTGCAATAAAATGATCGTTACAACCTGGTTCTTCAAATTATTATTGGAGTGTCAAGTCAATATTAAACAACAAAAAAGGAAGTGCAATAATCATAACTCAGAATAAACAACTAACAGCATAAAACAGCAGACCACATATAATATTAAATAGCCTTAAATGTAATGTTTAAATTGCCTTAAATAGAAACCCAAACTATGAATAGTACAAGTCCTCGTGCAGAATTATAATCCATAAATAGGTTGGTTAGATTAAATTTACTTACTGTCTTTCAAATACAAAACATATTTTGACATTAATGCACATTCTCAAAGCTTAATCCGCGATTCTTCTATAGAAGGAATTATGTGTGATTTCTGGTAAAAGCTATAAAGTACGCTGGCAACTCTTAGCTATATCAAAGCTAAATCTGTATACTTCATAGGAAGGTGATGTTTGGAACAAAGACAGCTGTCAAAAAAATAATAATTCATTGCTTAATAACAATTCCAAGCAATGAGTGTGACTGCTATGGGATTTTACTTTATTTACATGATTTATTTAGTCATCCGTTTCTCAACAGTGATTCTGGTCACTATACAAAAATTAAAGCCCAACAATTAATAGCCCATAACATGTCTTCCAGGCATAAAAGCACATGAATAACAGGGCTAGCCTAAACTCCTGGCCCAAATGCCTAAGGAAAGAGCCTGTTGAGATTCTTCAAACACGCCAATTACTTCATTCTGTTCATTTGTGTAGGGACAACTGAATCCCAGAAGAAATAAGTGTCTCAAAACTACGAGACTTTGGGCTGGAAGGTAAAGGACCTGAAAGTACAGTAACAATCGGTTAACTCTTTCCAGTGAAGAGCCACACATAACAGGAAAGGATCCTTGAAACCAGTGGCTAATCCCTGAAGGATTTGGCTACCTTGACCATGGACAGTGGTTTAATGAAGGATTTCTGGCATGAGACAGGTTACATTTCACAAAGACTGGAAAATAGCCCACATGTGTCTCATCAGAAAGGCATTTAATTAGAGAAAATAGGAAACCAAATAAACTGTCAAGAAGTGAAACAGGAAGATGTATGAAAATAGATATGGAATTTAATAACTGGAATAACGGAATAACTATTGGGGATATGACTTCAGTTCTCAATATATTACAATGCAAAAATGCAGGATATGGAAAATGGTGCAGAATTTGAAAAGTTAAGCTTACTTACAGTGTATCAGAGGAGTGAGTACACCCCCTCACATTTTGTAAATATTTAAGTACATCTTTTCATGTGATAACACTGAAGAAATGACATTTGGCTACAATGTAAATGTGCTGTCCCGTCAAAATAATGCAACACACAGCCATTTATGTCTCAATTGCTGGCAACAAAAATGAATACACCCCTAAGTGATAATGTTCAAATGGGGCCCAAGTAGCCATTCTTAATGTGGCATGTTAGTGTTACAAGGTCTCAGGTGTGAAGGGGGAGCAGGTATGTTAAATTTGATATACTGTATGATTAAGTACAAATTCTTCAAGGAAAAGGCTTAATAGAAAATAAAAGAGAGTGGTAAGTAAAAAAATTAATAAAAATCAAAGAATGAAAACATGAAAATCCCATCAACAATATTTGCAAAAAAATAAAGAAAATCTAAATTTATATTGTTGGAATTTATTATAAGACAGCCTGGACAATCAAAGGATATTAGTGAGACCTCTCTGTTAGATTGCCAAACTGAGATATGCAATAGCAAAGTAATTTCAACTGCTCCACCACCTTCTGGAAACCTTAATTTGCTGAATTCAGAAATAAAAAAAAATTCCAACAAGGACAAATTGGTAGAAGAAACGAAGAGATTATTGGAATCTTGCGAAGAAAATGTAATCTTGTCATCTTTGAGTTCATGCCAAGGGCCATACAAATTAAGAATCAGATTTGTATACTGGGATTAAAAAGAACAGATTTTGATGCAATCTGTGGTATAGGGTGGAATCAGGTCCTTGAAGTCAAGAGGCAGAGCACAGATTCCTACTTAGGAGAAAAGATATTTAAAGATAACACGAATTATAGTTTATATAAAGTGGTGAAAAGAAAATGGCCTTTCCATAGGAAATGAAAGCAGGAGTATATAACCAAACAAAAATGACAAATAGAAAGACAAAAGAAAGACAAATATAGGTCAAAAAAGTATGTTATGGATTTACTAGGGACAAAAGGAAAGGCAAAAAGCAAAAAGGTGGCTAGAAGAAAGTGGATTTGTAATTGGCGACAGTGAAAAGTCAGAACGTTTTTAACTTGTACTTATGATCTAACTCTTTTAGAAAGAAATGAAATCATGGCTAACCATTATGCTATGGGAAAAGGAGAGAACAGCCATTTAGGACAGGCAAGAAAGAAAGCTAATGTAAATGAGGCTAATGCTCCAGCATCAGATGCATTACATTTAGGTTACTGAAGCAACTAGTGGAAGTGTTTCATTAATCCTTTCTCATTAGTAAAATCCTAAAATGTGATGTAGGTAATAGACCTTTTACTTTGATTCATAATTAGCTAAATGACTACTAGAGAATATTCCTAATAATTCTACTTAAGCTTGGAAAGTACTATATACAGGTAGTCCTCAACTTACAACAGTTCATTTAGTGACCGTTCAAAATTACAATGGCACTGAAAAATTTGATTTATTTTTCAAATTTAGATCCATTGCAGCATTCCTATGGTCACATGATCAAAATGCAGCTGCTTAGCAATTGGTTCATATTTATGACCGCTGCAGTGTCCTGCAGTCATGTCATCAGCTTTTGCAACATTCTGACAAGCAATGGGGAAGCCAGATTCACTTAACAACTGTGTTACTAACTTAACTGCAATGATTCACTTAACAACGGTTGCAAGAAAGGTCGTAAAATGGGGCAAAACTCACTTAACAACTTAGCAACATAAATGTTGGTCTCAGTTGTGGTCATAACTCGAGGAATATATGTAGTGGAGTGCCAAAGGAATGTCCTGACTTCTGTGTTATTGAACATTTTGTAAGTTATTCAACATTTTGTGTGTTATTTAATATTTTGTTAATGATGTTAAAGAGGAAATAATTATTACACTTGAAGGGAGCAGAAAAGGGATGAGCGGCTAATACTTTTAAAGGAAAATAATGTGTTTAAAAAGATTTATATAGATCTGAATGTGAGCTGAAATGTGTTGGATGAAATGCAAACTGCATCTGGGGATATTAAAAAAATGATAACACAAGATAAGAGATCTGGCTTGATGGCCGCATATGTGAAAAAGATGTGTTGTTTTAATACATCATAGGTTGAAGAGGTTACTGAAAAAAATTAAATGCAACTTTGGGATATATAAACAGAGCATAAAGTCCAAGTCACAGGAAATAATTGTCCCACTTTGTCTTGGTCAGTTCTGGGAACTTCAAACTGAAAAGAACATTGGCAAACTGGCTGACAAGATAGTGAGAGGACTGAAAGAAAAAAAGGTGCTGGGTCCTGAAATCAGTAAATATTAGCAGACTTAACCAAAGCGATATTTTGAATGCACAATAGAATTGTGTAGAAGCCATTATAACAGCAAAGTTGCACAAAACAAAGTATTGGCAGGGAAGGGAATAAGCATTACAGAACATACAATAGTAAGAAACAAGTTCTCTTTGTCCTAAGAGAGAAAACTAGTATAACTATATACAATCAGTGGCAAGGCTGTTCTTTTCCTAAACCAAAAACGGTTTGGTTTGTTCCTAATAAGGTCTGCAGAAAAAAAGTGATGCAACCTGTATAAACCACCTGCATTATAAACTTTAGTCTTCTCTGAGAAAATCCTGTAGCTACAGGGGAAAATCCTGTAGCTACAGGGGAATTATATATATATAAAACAAAATGACGGAGGTTTCTCCTAGAATTCTGGTTCACAAATAGGATACTGGAATCAATGGAAGGCTTCTGAATTAACAGACACCACTGCTGTTTTCAGGAGGCTTTCGCCTCAGTGTTTTGCTCAGAGATTCCAGCATCTAAACCAAGCTCAGCCAAATTGTAGCAATGAGTAAGTTTAGTCTAAGGAAGGAAAAGAGATGTGTTAGTGGTCTTCAAGTATGCAAAGGCTTGTCATATAGAATAGAATAGAATAACAGAGTTGGAAGGGACTTTGGAGGTCTTCTAGTCCAACCCCCTGCCTAGGCAGGAAACCCTACACCACTTCAGACAAGTGGTGTAGGGTTCCTCGAGATTAAACCAATGTTCTTCCTGGTAACACACGGCGTCTTTTTCTTTTCGTTAGGGTCATGCATCATCTCCTGCCAGAGTTTGCTTCCGGCTATTCTTCCGAACGAAGAGCAAATGGTCGTGCCGCTGAACGGCCCCTTCACCTTGAAATGTTCTGGAGACAGCGAAGTCAGCTGGCAGTATCCCATCCCGGAAGGCAACCATTCCATAACCATCCGAAACGAAGAGAACAACAGTGGGCTTTTTGTGACAGTCCTTGAAGTCGCAAACGCTTCAGCTCCTCTCACTGGATTATACATTTGTTATTATAATCACTCTCAGGAGGAAGACGGAGAGGTGGAGGGGAAAGAGATCTACATTTTTGTGCCAGGTGAGTTGATTTCAGTTGCGGTGGCGCAGTGGTTAAGACTGCATTACTGCGGGCTGCTTCTGCTGACTGCCGGCTGACTGCAATTTGGCAGTTCGATTCACGGCAGGCTCAAGGTTGACTCCTCAGTCTTCCTTCCTTCCGAAGCAGGGGTGGGTTCTAAATTTACCTTGCCGGCGGTTCCCTGCCTCCCGCGCTGCGTGAGTGCGCCTTGCGCGCATGCACAGTAAAAAATAGCCCCACAAAATGCAAAAAAAAGAGGCCGAAAATAAGATGGCGACGCATGCGCAGTGCCGGAAACTCGGTTCCTGCGCATGCGCAGAAGAAAAAAATAAATAAATAAAATTTAAAAAAAGAATTCTGCAAAAAAGATGTTGGCGCCCACGGAGCAACAGAACCGGCTCCGTGACGTCACCAGCGGCCTACTACCTACTCGGTAG
>JANHFT010009113.1:0-11348 GCA_032467955.1 Pseudoxenodon macrops
ACCCTTCATTCATGTGTATATGTATAATCCCCCCTCCGGGGTACAGCATGCAGGGGATTAGGCAGAACACAACACCCTGCTGTTAGGAAGGTGGCATGTTGAATTTCAAAAGTGCCCAGCACAGCCAGAGGTTATTTTTGTATCAAAACACTCAAATAAGAATGGAAAACTATAAAAGAGAAATTTTCCAAACTTCTATAGTAAAGAAAGCTAAAATGATACCCCTAAGAAATGCTGGGTTAGGGATTAGGAACGGTGAAAGTTAACAGCCACAATTATTTGTACAGTAAGACTAGATAGACACACACGCACACACAAATAGTAATAGAACATAACACAAACTTTCCATACTCTGTCCATTAGAGCAATGTGAGCAATCAGTCAGACACCAAAAGATTCTATTAAACAAGACAGTTTTCAGTGCTTTCCTGAAAAACAGAAAATTAGGACTTCTGATGGAAAAGTCTTCCATGGTATAGGACACCACTGGAGTATTTTCAAACAGCCACACACATTCCTCTTGAAGGGGGAAACTGAAGCCCATTCTAGACTGAGTGTATTTGGGCATGCAGATTCAATATGAAGAAAGTAATACTTAAAGAACCTGATAGCCAAGCATTGTGGAGATTTATGGCTAAAGCCAACATTTTGAATTGTACTCAAGAAGTTAGTGGTCAACTTGAACTAGCAGATAAGACCGAAATCAATTAGTCAAGCTCAAAAGAATGCAATAACTTTTGATACATGGTATTTAATGTAGAAAAATTAGGAAAGTTGTAACAACAGAATTCCAGGGACACCATGCTCCAAGATTTAGTCTTTTATATAGAATCAATACTGAAATTGGTTTCCATCTTTTTATTTTTCCCACCTGTACATAATGGACTGATCAACCCAACTGTGAACAATTTTTTCAATGGTCAGCCTAGCTATAATTTTGTTCTTGCAAAAACAAAATTTCATAGTAGGCAATGCAGCACCTGAAAAATAGATATAACAAGGCTGGATTTCTACCCATCAGCAAACCATTGTATTCTGCATCAGTTTTGCAGTCATCAAAGGCAACCGCTGAAAAGTATATTGCAGTAATCCAGTCTCAAGAGGATGAAGGCAATAATTACTGTTACTGTTGGTTCTTTCATCTCAGAGAAGGCTGTGACTGACATAGCAGCCAAAAATAGGCAAAAACGCCTCTGGATATAGACATTATCCGCTAATAAAGCAGTAGCTGTCAGTTCAGAAGAATTTATCCCAGTCCTAAGTTATTGATTTGACCTTCATTCAGGGATAATGCAGCCCTATATAAAGCCAACACTGGAACCAGCAGCAAACCAGATGGGTTTTGGACAAATCATGCTTATACCTCCAGGAATTGTTTTATTTTTTCTTCCCATCCAATCCCCTACAGACTCCATGGACCAGTTAGGGACTGCCATCAAATCTCCAGCTTAGTCCAGGGTACAGATGTAGAACTATTTTTTTATTATTTCATTTATTTATTTTGTCAAGCATATATAAGATAACAGATAAAAGCATAAACATGATTTAGAATACATGAAAAGGATATGAATAAAAAGAAACACTAGGACAGGGATGGTAGGCACATTGGTCCACTTATGCACGCCCCTTACAGACCTCTTAGGAATGGGGTGAGATCACCTTTCAAATACTACGTAAAATCTGAACACAGATCACAGGAAAATCCATATGTTAATTGGGGGAAGGGTCTCAACCTTGTTTTCTTTTTTTCTTAGGTAAAGGGGTTGGTAGGAAAGGGATCCCAAGGAACCCCAGCAGGGTTTTAAGAAGTTAAAATGCTGTTAGGGGCAAAACAAACTCTTGAGAAAGGGGAGGGAGTGGTCTCTTACTCATCATCTTACATAGGTGTCCCCAACCTTGGCAACTTTAAGCCTGGGGGACTTCAACTCCCAGAATTCCCCAGCCAGCAAAGGTTGGAGAATCCTGCTGTGTAGCACAGAAAACAAGAAGAGTAGATTTGCTACAAGACTTTATGATTGCTGCCGATTCCAAAATGGTACCGGCTCTAGTTTGGGGTACTAGCTAAATAAACTTTGTTTCCTGCCTGTTTCATTATAGCTCAAAAATCTGCGTTATGCCATTGGTGATTTGAAATTGTCTTCCCTTATTGAGACGCTGAAGGGTGTAATGGCACGATTATCTTTGCAAGCTTCCTAGAAGACTGGCCCTGCTAATACCTGTGGGTTTTTTTGGGGGGTGGGGGTGGATTTGTGCATACGGCATTGTATTCCATTAGATGTCTTTCTCTTGCAGCAAGATCCTTCAATCTAGAACGATATGTGAAAGCACCCAAAGATTTTATTTTTAAATCGGATTAAACTGAATGCTTGCTATATATGTTCTTGTGCTATTTATTTTTCATTTCTCCTTAATTAGGCTAAAACACAAAAGAATACCAAGAAATGTTCCTTTTCTTTCTTTCTTTCTTTCTTTTTCTTTCTTTCTTTCTTTCTTTTTTTTGCCCTTTTATATCAGTAGACTAGTCCTTGTTGTATTTTTTTTCCCCTCTGCTGGTCAGCTGTTCATTGTCCGCCTTGATGCCATCTGAGCTAGTAAAGTTGTTTTCCACATGTAGTTCTTTTCCTCTCCCAACTCCTCTGCCATTTACTTGTGCCACGTAGGACATTTGAGTCGGTTGAAAACTGACAGCCCTTTGAATGTGTCTCTTTTCCTCTAGAGCCCAGGATCAATTCCAGTAATGAGGTGACCATTAGCATCCCTCCAGTTCCTATCATTCTACAGTGCAACCTCACAACCAGCCCTAACCCCCTCGACCACAGCTACTGGGTGAAAAACGGAGAACAGATGCCAAGTACCATAAAGAACACAAACACCACAGAGTACAAGTAAGTCTGGAAAAGGGATTTTCATCTCTGAAAATTCAGTGACGCTTCCGGGGAACAAAATGTAGTAGCCGAACAGCTCTTAAGCATCAAAATTCGCAATCTTAAGCTAAGGAGATTTAGATGCTGCCCATATCCAATCCTCAAGTCTTTCGTAGAATGGCATTAAGAAATAATATCCAAAACTTTACGAGGTGGGGATGAAGCCATGCATTGTTTGTTAGGTCCTTTTCGCAAGTGTGAAAAATGATTGTGTCACCAAATGAACTGTTGTAAATCGAGGACTACCTGCATATTAAGGATCCGTTCACTTTAAAGTATATGTGATAATTCGGTCCATCTCAACCCAGCTTTCAAAAAAATAGTTTTAAAATAGTTCAGAACTTGAAAGGGAAGATCCTATTCAGAGTCCCCATTGGCTCTGTAAAATATTAGGGAAAGCGCTCTTCTCAGGATTTCTCATGTAGGTATTTCATTTGGAAGTTTTCCAGCAAAGAAGCTGATACAAGGCCTTGAATATTTTGGACTGCTTTTTATTGTGTTAACCAATATCCTAGAAACAACTGAGCATTTATGGCTTCGTAAACCTGGCTGATTTGTCACCTGCTATTCTGATCTTGCAGTGGCTCAGTGGCTAAGAAGCTGAGCTTCTCGATCAGAAAGGTCAGCAGTTTGGCGGTTCGAATCCCTAGCACATTGTAATGGAGTGAGCTCCCATTACTTGTCCCAGCTTCTGCTAACCGAGCAGTTCGAAAGCACGTTAAAAAAAGCAAGTAGAAAAGCAGGGACCCCCTTTGGTGGGAAGGTAACAGCGTTCCGTGCGCCTTCGGCTTTTAGTCATGCTGGCCACATGGCCACGGAGACGTCTTCGCGCTGGCTCTTTGGCTTTGAAACGGAAATGAGCACCGCCCCCTAGAGTCAGGAACAACTAGCACATATGTACGAGGGGAACCTTTACCTTATTCTGATCCCTGTTTCTTTTTCTTTGCAGAATCTCAAAGCCCAGAGCTGACGATTCAGGGGAATATGTGTGCGTATTTGTATTTTCTGGCTCCCCAGTAGCAAATGCTACAATAGAAGTGAAAGGTATCCATACTTTTTAATTCATTTCCTTTGTCTTCCTCTTTAGCTTAGCTTCTAAAATTCTCCTCCTGCAATTCCCCATGGAACACTTCATTTTATTTAGTGCTTCCAGGTCAGGCCTTCGCAGATGATGAATTGGAATGTCTAAGAAATTGTTTTATCTCCCGAATGCCAAAGCCAAACATAGAAAATGTAAAATAATTCTAAATGTGTCAGTACTGTGCCTTCTTTCTATAGGTTTTTATTTTGCTTAATGAGCTACTTGGCCATGTTCTAACGGATCTTTTGAAGCTGGTAAAAAAAGTATCCCAGCTGTAACTTTTTCTGCATTTTCCTATAGCAGTGATGGCTAACATTTTTGCCATTGCATGCCAAAAGTGTGAGGAGCGGGGGGGGGGTGTTGTTTTGCACGCATGTGCCCACACCCATAATGCAATGCTCTCAGTCCCCTGTGCATGCACGCACACCAATCCCCCCCACTGCCCCACTGCGCATGCGTGCAGGCCTCACTGAAGCCTCTGTACTTCCGGTTGGCCCGTTAGGCTGTTTTTTGCCCTTCCCAAGGCGGGGAGTGCGAAAAACGGCCCAACGGGCCTACCAGAAGTTCGTTTCTGAACTTCTGTTGGGTCTGTTTTTTGCCATCCACAGGCTCCGGAGGCTTTATTTTATATTTGCTTTATTTTATTGCTCCATGCTGTTGTACTGTTCAGTACAATCTAATTCCACATCTGAAGGCTTTTCCCCAGACATTTTCTAGACACTGTTGGGTTATTCAGTGAGGTTCAAGACACTAAAAACACAAAATCCAGAATTGGACACGCATATTCTGCAGACACTCTATTATAGGAAATTACATAATTGTTCAGTATAAAATGGAAGGAAGCTCTAAATAAATAACCAGTGGCAAAACTGAATCTATTAAGCCACCGGAAGACCCACCGCTGTGATTTCTTGAATTTTGAACAGTGGGTGACGACTTTGAATTTCATTGTATAGGATTGTGACAGTTCTATAGAGGAAACAGATTGAATTATGCACTGCTCTTTTTTCTCTCCCCCCTCCCACCCCCCATTTGTGTGTGTGTGTGTGTGTGCCTGTCAGCTTCCCCTGATATTACTGGGCATAAACGAAGTGAGAACAAGAACGAAGGGCAGGAGGCAGTGATGTATTGCAAGTCTGTTGGCTACCCACATCCAGAGTGGGCGTGGTACAAAAAGATCAACGGAATGTCAGTGGTGAGTAGAAGATCAAACTCCACTAGGTAAGCTCAGCTGTTGGCTGACATTTGCAACCCGAGGCCAAGGAAGGAAACTATTCCAGTATCGTTGCCTAAAGATACAGGCTGGAGCCTGTTCCCAATGTGCACATGCGCAGAGCTGCCAGAAGACAAACAATTAAGAAAGCAGGGTTGACTTGGGAGTAAAGCTCCACCTTGGAGGTGTTTGGCCCCTCCCATAGGAAACAAAAGAGGAGTGAGTGGGGAGTGGGTTTTTGCAGGAGACTATTCATTCGGTCGTTTAAAGAGTGGAAAGTTCTGTTCGTGACTCTTAAGAGACTCTGTGCCGGGTTTTGCCTTGCTCTGCATTTGAAAACTAGTTCTCTGGCGTTTTTCCAAGCGAGATAAGGTCTGTGTTGATAAACATTCCTCTGAAAGACTGTTTGCCAAGCCTGGCTGACTGTGAATGAAAGGAATTCACAGTCGTGTAAATAAAAAGGGGTTTTGCCGGGACCAAGACTTTGCTTCGTGCTTTTTAAGGAAGCCAAGGTCAGAACAATGCCCAACATACCAAGCTTTCAGAATGAAGAAATATTAAGATCGTTCGAAAGATGGGATGTGGGCATTATAACAGAATAACTGGATTGCTTGGTAATTTTGCTCTGGATTACCCTTTTTCTCACTAGACTATTGACAACTCTTCCGGTCGCTTCTTCATTAACAACAAAGACAATTACACCGAACTCCGTATTGAGAAGCTCCACATCAGCGAAGATCCTGGGGATTACGAATGCAATGCCACCAACTCCGTGGGCACTGCCGCCGAAATCACCATCCTGCGTGTGCGCAGCCACTTAGCTCCTCTCTGGCCCTTCCTGGGAATTCTGGCAGAGATCATCATTCTTGTGGTTATCATAGTTGTTTATGAGAAAAGGAAGCGGCCAGACGAGGTTCCAGACGGTAAGTTTCTCCCACACCGCTGCGTTTGCCGGGAACCAGGCCCTTCTTCTTTTTCCTTGGGGAGAAAAGTTGGCGTTATCAAGCCATACTTCCAAATTTCGGGCTGCTGGGAAATCCTTGTCCCTCGGTCCTTGCATTTGGGAGACGCTGACAGAGGGAAGATGCTGAAATATTTGTATCTTTGAAAAGGGAATGAGGGAAAATCAGGAAGTCCAGGCAGTTTGAATGAATATAAAAGTTCGTTGCGAAGCTTATGATCTCGACAAGAACCTGAACGACTAACGGCTGAAGGGAAATTAACGGGAATGAAGAATAGGAAGAATTCAAGGTGGGCTGGAGTTAGAGCTCTTGTGGGCACGAAGGGACTCGAGACTGATGATGCGTTTGACTTCTCCCTCCCTCGGGCTCATCCTGGTCGTATCCTACAGACTTCATTTTAGCATGCGAGACATTTTAAACGACGTTGCTTGTTACTTACTTGTCACCCTGCCTAAATGCAGCTTCGGTCAGATACATGTCTTGCTGGAGGGAGGGGGGAAAAAAAGGATTTTTCGAACTAATTGATAAAACATTTTTAAAGCTCTCTTGACTGCAGATACTTGCAAGCTGCCTTTTGCATGAATAAGATCTAATGCTTTAAGCGACTAAAACACATCGTAATGGAAAGCTTTTGCTCACACTTGCATTTGAAATGGTAGAGACTGAACCCCCACAGACATCCCATTACCCTGCCGTAATCTTCTGCTGTGAGACACCTTGGAGAAAGTGTAGTTTTCATCTTAACTTCCTTCCCCCACTGAATGTATGGCCATTGGTCTCAGTATGGCTGTTCCTTTCCTATTATTATTTTGTGAGGAAATAGGGCTCTGTCATACCTTCTAACTCAGTGTTTCTCCATCTTGGCAACAATAAGATAGGTGGACTTCGGCTCTCAGAATTTTCCAGCCAGCTTTGGCTAGCTGGGGAATTCTGGGAGTTGAAGTCCACCCATCTTACAGTCACTTAAGGCGTGAGAAACACTCCTAGCTGATAACTAGCTGCCTAGGTGGACCTGTCTATGACAGGCCATAGAGAGCATGGCTATGTCCATTCACAATTGAGGGTTGTCTGTCTGGGTGTAAAATATTACTTTATGAGAAACAATACAAAACCACGGCCTGAAAATAAATGGGGAAGTTATTTTAGAAGTAAATTGTTGTTAATTCCCCTCTAACATCTTCAATAAGGTGCTGCGTTCATGAGATAAGGACTGTGTCATGTAGGCCCTACAGCACATTAAATTGCTAATTATATAGAAACGAACACTGCCTAAACGGTGCGATAATTCTGGACTAGCCATGTAAGATTAAAAAAAATTTTTTTAAAAGCATTGTCCTGCCAATAACAAATGTTGAAGGTATCATCATGGATTCCGTCTGACGGTCCTGTTTTTACACAGCCGCCTTGGCAAAATGTTCCGCTTTTTTAAATGAGCAGGTCAGCTTTGTGTAAAAACGGGCCAGCATTTTTATTATATGCATAAAATCCAGTAATTTATTTATTTAGGAAACTTGTATAGCCGCCTACTCTCTCTCACAGCGACTCTAGGAGGTTTTACAAGCAACACAAACACAGCAGAGAAAATAAAATAAAAACAATAACCACCACCACCAATAATGGCAGTTTTTGTTCTTCCAGTTTCCAAAAGTCTATTCCCGCTTGGGCATTCATTTTAGCTTGGATCAACTGGAATATGGTCTACATCCAGAAATATACCAGTCGATCTTTTAAACAGTTCCCAATCTCACTTTTTAAAAAAAGGCCCTTTCTATTTTATTATTCTGTTTCTCCAGGATCCATCCAGCAGTGGCATCAACCGTGCTAAGCATAGAGTGGCTCAAGGAAGGTTGCTTGCTTGTTGTATGTTTGTCTACTACCATGAATCAATGCAAGTTCTTTCCATTCAGCCAAAGGATGTAGAAAGGATTGTGTGTTTCTGCCACAGCTTCCTTTGGAGGCTGGGGGTGAGGGTGGGGGTAGTGGGAGTTGCTAAGCCTCCTCACTTCTAACAAGATGCCAAGAGAATTGAGTTGGCGCCAGCTTTCAATTCGGCATGAAAGCCGTTGTGCATGGTGGTTGTTTTTTTTTTGAAGAGATCGTTTTGTTTGACAGCTGGATAAGCATTTGCTGAGGCTGGAACTGGTCTTCCTTTGAACCCATTTCTAGACAGCTGCATGTGCCAGGAATGTGTGTAGACATTCTTGAGAATCCCTTTGGCTTCTCAATTGCTTTGAAGAGTTTGCTTCCTAGCTGTGACGGGGGGGATCTGGTGTCGGACAATGGGGATAGCCTTAAGGATGTATTTCCTCGCCTTTGCCACTGAAGCTTCCTTCTAAGCCTCGGAACTCAGGGCAACTTCCTTAGTGAGTTTCTGAAGAACTTCCGATCTCTCAGGAATGAATGGCTGTTTTCCTTTTGACCGTTTCAGTGTTTGCACTAAAACTTTCGAAGAAGGGACTCGCACAGAATATATACTAACACTCGGAAGAAGCCGCCGCTGGGTCAGTACTCCCAGCAATGCCCGAAGCCCTTACTGCTTCGTCAGCGGCTGTGCTTCTTCAGGTTTGGGGCCACAATTGCATCCTTGGGGGGTTTGGAAGCGGAATTCCAGCCAGCAGAGGAACATAGGACAAAGAACCCGAGACAAACATCCACCCACTTGTGTTGTTTTGAATTTAGATGCAATGAATTCAGAGAAACAGGACTCCTCCTGACGCATTATCGTTTTTTCCAGCTGCAGTGGAAGATATCTGAATCGGGCACCCCCTGCGTAGATGGAGGCACATGATTAACAGGAATTATTTCGTGAATGACAGTTACGCGTAGCCGTTCTTTCAAGTGTTTTGACTTTGTCACAGTGAGCAGTTAAGATCAGGTCCAGGCCTGCCGTCCCTCATTGGCCGTAGGGTCCCATTTTGAGCACAAAAACCACGAATAGAAAAGCTAGAAGCCACCCACGGGGTAGTCCTCGACTTACAACGTTTAGTGACCGTTCAAAGTTAACAACAGCGCTGAAAAAAAGTGACCTATGTCCAGTTTTCATACGTACGACCATTGTAAGCATTCCCACAGACGTGTGATCAGAAATCAGGCACTTGGCAATTGGCTCATATTTATGACGGTCGCAGTGTCCCGGGATCACGGGATCCACTTTTTTGTGACCGTCTGACAAGCAAAGTCAATGGGGAAGCCAGATTCACTTAACAACCATCTGACCAATGTAACAACGGCAGTGATGCGCTTAACCACTTTGGCAAGGAAGGTCATAAAATGGGGCAAGCTCACTTAACAAACGTTTCACGTAGCAACAAAAAAAAATTGGGCTCTATTGCGGTCATAAGTGGAGGACTACCTGGGTTTGACAGTGCAATTAAACAGACAATTTACTAGGGATGCATACCTGATCTATTAGTGACTCCAAGGGTGTGAGGTCAGTCTCTTGGTTTAATCAATTTATGATACCTATGTCTATACTCTCTGAGCTTCTGTTTTGTTGGATCTGCAGCCTCCAAAATTCAAGGCTGACCTGCTGGGAAAAAGAAATCAAAAATTTCCCTATACAAACGGCCAGGATTTGACAGAAGCTCTTATTTTGAGCTCAAGGCAGTGTCCAAAGGCACCTCCATCTCCTACTACACCAAATCAGCCTAAAAATCTAAGGTTGCTTTATTCAAAAGGAATCTTTCACTTCATGGTTGACATATTTACGCCTTCTTTCTCTTTGTGAGATAGTTGTGTGCCGTGTGTGTGTGTGTGTAGGTGTGTAGAGTATTCTTCGATTTAACTCAGTTCTGATGGTTCTGAGAATCCGGCTGGCATCAGTAGATTCCTTTTGTACTCCCAATGACAAGGCAGACTGAAATTGGGTCCAGGTGTACCCGAGACATCCTACTTATTACCTGGGTATTCTCAGTGTAGTTGATATTCCCTACGTGAACACAGCCAGTCGTTCTCAACCTTGACTTTCCAACGTCCTAGATTTTGCTGTTCCTCGGAGCTACCCTGAGGAATTCCCTCCTTGACTTATCTCACGTGCAAGTCAACAGCCATTGAGAGCGCAATACCCTGCAAATGTTGATGTATATAACACATACTCCCTGCGTGCTTTTGCCACGCCGTGCTGAAGTTTAAAAAAAGCGGTGATGCATTTTTGCAATCATTGCTTACGAGAGGCAGAGCAGGTCTTTGTGATCGTTTTCAATAACTCACTGGGCTGTAGCTTTTGTTACACAAATGGACATGTTTTTGTGTTACAGTCAAGCGGTTACTTTCCCTTCCTCTGGTCCTTTCTTCATTCAAAGCAATTATTATTTCATGGTATCAAGTCTAGCGTATGTATGATGGCTTCAGTGGGGAACCTAAATCTCTTGGATTAGTGATAAATCAGCAGGCACCTGCTTTTCTGGACGATGTGTGTTTTGAAGTAAGAAGGAAGTTAAAAAAGAAACTTCAACTGGTTTTCTTCCAACTCCTTCTTCTGTTCATTTTAGCCTAAGCTAAGATAGCATGTTGTTTTCCTGTTTGAATTGTTTTGCAAGTTGAAATAAAACGAAGCATGCATAATTTTCTTTTCTTGGCAGGGCAGCTGTTCCATTTTTATTTTATTTTATTACATTTTGTACTAATACTGGTTTTTTTCTTTTGGCTTGATCCTGGTTATAAATAATAATGTGAAGAAAGCCATTTTAAAAGAGTCCTCTTTTCCTTTCCTTTCCTTCTTGTCACTTTGGCGCTCATCTAATCGCCTTAGCAAAAAGTAGGTTATGCCTTGTGCTTTGCTTGCCTGAAAGCCGCGGAATTGTTGCCTGCCACTGAGGTTTTCTTGTACGCAAAACGCACACAAAAGCCAAAGCTTATTGAGCAGCTTTGTCCTTTATCCCAGGTGTTAATTTTTGATGGATGCTCTTTCCAGCCACTTGGATTGATTATGGCCAGATGTTGGCTAGTGTTAAACACCAATAATGTCTCCGGTGTCCCCGCACAGGCAGGTTTCCAAATCTTAAGATTTTCAAAGTGCCAGTGCTTACTGTAACAGCATTGCCAAAAAGGCATTAATCTTGCGAAGCTTCTTCTCTGGTAATATTGTACTGCAAACTAGGGCATACAAAACCTTTGCTAGACCAATTCTGGAATACAACTCTGGAACCCGCACTGCATATTGAGTGAGT
>JANHFT010009118.1:0-32305 GCA_032467955.1 Pseudoxenodon macrops
CTTGAGCTGAACCACAATAAAGAGATCTGATTGTCACTGATGCCTCCAGTCTTCATTCACTGCGCGATCTAACAGTACCAAACCAATGTTTAGAGTGAATTGCTATTTTTGCCTCCTTATTGTTTAGAATGCCTTGCAAGATTGATAATTGGTTTGAAACACATTAACCTGAATATGGAAAAACGAAGGGAGGGTAGATAGTAGATGCTGGAAAGTCAGAGAGATGGTGGGAGAGAAAACTCACCAGTTTACCTTCTGGTGACCGGAACATGGCATTCTCAAAACTCCAAAGATGTCTGTTGACCTCCAAAATTGTCTATATTGTAGAATAACAATTCCACAGTCACTAAATAGAAGCAGCAACAAGTAAAGGAAAAAATGCAATCAGTAACAATGAATGTAGGCCAACTTACACAACTATATAACTCTAGATAACCACTAGATGGCAGTAAAGAGATGCCAAAAATCCACTTTTAACTAACTTCTCTGGCCATCCATATTTTTATGCTCCAGATCTGGTAACTGTACGATCAAATACCTGAAACTCACTCCCTGCAACAGTTCATGGTTTGGGAAAGATTTTCTTGAAAAACTCAGCATGGGAAATCCAGATTTCTTTTGCAGTTAACAAATGTGGCAAAATTCATCATTCTAGTTCAGACATGTCAAACTCAAGGCCCACGGGCCAGATGTGGCCCGCGATGCAGTTAGATATACACCCTGCAAAAGGTGCGCAAGGAGGCTGGCAGTGTTCTGACCCAGCCTTCACAGAAGCAAGAAACAGATTCCTTGCAAAGAAAAAACCCTCTTTATTTACACCTTGTGAATTAACTGTATTCACCCGCAGAGTCCAGGCAAGAGTCCTGCAAGGAGTTAACTGAAGCAATAGGCCTTATTGTAAGACTGTGAGCTCCAAGCCGAAAGGCTGCAAATTAAATCAGTTCAAATAAACAAACCTCAGTTCTGGCAAAGCAGTCTTTGTCACGTGAAATACAATGAGCAAAATCTCCAGAAATGCGAATGGTTGTCTGCTACGACCACCACTCCCCTTTCCTCCTATTTATTCCCCAGCCAGGGAGGTGCCATTCAGCATCCATATTTGTTTTGCTTCCCGAATTGACTCCTTGTCCTCCGTTGTTCACCTCTCCTATCTGCCCTGTGCATGCATGCATCTGGAACAGGCCCCAGTTGTTTTTCTTCCTCACTCATCTCTGACTCCAGGCACCTGCCTCCCCGGTGACTGGGAAATGCCAGGTGGCCCTGGCTCTATCTCTGTGTCTGATGCTGAGCATCCATCACAGGCTTCCCCAGGCTCCAGAACTGGCCCAAGTTCTTTCCCAACCTCTTCATCATCCGAGTCTGCCGCCAGCTCTGCTGGCAGCTGCGAGCGAAAACAAGCAGTGCCTGGGCAGCAGTTGCAACTTGTTGGCCTCACCTTGCCTGGCCTTGCAGAAGCAATCATGCTAAGCAACTTGCAGCAGCATGCAGAAGCGATTGCAGGGGGCGTGTGGCGCTGGGCAAGCAACAGAGGTTTTTGAGCAATAACTACAGGTTGGAAGGTTTGGATTAAGCTCTGCCCTTGCCTTCCGGAGATAAAACTGTGTTGGGGGAGCTCTCCTACCATTAAAATGGAGCAAGACATTTCTGCCGCATTTGGGTATCTCTGTTGCTGAGGGAGAGCAAAGCTGCAGGCAGACAGGGCAGGCTTTAGCCTAATTTTCTACCCAGAAACAATTCAGAGGCTTCATTTATATTCCCACCCGCTGTACCCCTGCAATATAATTCTGGTGGTGTACGCAAGTGCTGTGGGGGGTTTGGAAAATTAGGCCGAAGCCTGCCCATGCCATTTCGAGGGCGGGCTTCATCTAACCGCATCTGTGATGTGGCCTGCGGGCCTTAAGTTTGACAGCCCCAGTGTACGGCATGGAGTCAGCCATGCCCACGTGGCACTGTGAGTCATCAGTCTTACTTACATGCAACTGGTCCCTTGAGGGCAACGATAATGCTGATGTGGCCCTCAATGAAATTGAGTTTAACACCCCTGTTCTAGTTTATGCCTGTCATGTTCTTGATGCAGAGAAACTAGAAAAGGGGCAGTGCAGTTCATCCTTTGCAACTTTGGTCAGAAGCTTTTAGGAACTGTTTATTCAACTATCAGTCGCACTTTTGATGAAGGTGATGTTGATATCTACAAACCGAAAACTGCTTTTCCTCAAAAAGCAGAAAAAAGATTTCTGTAAAGCATTTGTAAAAAACATGGAGGTTTAGCAATCAACTAGAATTTCCAAGTTCCTTGTCAGAAGGATGAAGAGATTTTACAGAATGTCCTATCATATACTAAATAATGCAATTTCTCCTCAGGCTTTTAGAACCATGTTATATGAATATTGTAATATGAAAACACCATTCTGTACCTCATAAATGGTAAATATTCTACTTAATATTTTTCTCGTCTGTTTTGATGGCAACCAGGCAAAGAATATAACTGCAAAGAATATGTACAAAGAATCATTGTGGTTTCTTTAATCCATAATCAGCTGGAAAAGAATATGTCCAGACAGACATTCAACAACTGCAAACTAAAAGAGGCCCCTGATGAATCTATGTTTGATTCAGGTTAGAGGAGAAAGTCCTCCCCACCTTCCAGCTGCTATAGTAATGTTGCAGGAAGAAATTCAATAGGTCAACAAGAACATGCTGCAAGTAGAGCATATGCAGAACACCCATCAGATGTACACTGATGGCATCCCAAATGAATATATTCAAGAGTAACAAATATACCTGAAAAGCATAGCAACTGATTTAATCCAAAAGCAAATTTTGCTAGATATCCAAGCCTGTATAGAGGAAATACATTCTTAAGAGATCGGGTGGGATAATCAGTAGCAAGCTGTGAGTAGTTACCCTGCACTATAGCTAGCAATTTTGCACACAAAGATTAGAGAAATATTCCCATTGGATCAGCTGTGAGGTCCTTAAATTGCAATCTTACTGCTATTCCCTCAAATCTTGCAAGCAGTTAGGCTGCCTCACCCATCAAATAACTTTTGAGTTTGCAAAACTAGCACATTAAAATCCAATAGATTTAACCAATCCTACCTCAAATCCATTCCATGTAGTTTTGCTAAGTGGTACAAGATTCACTACAATAAATGGCACAATGTTTAGCTACTGTAATTAACTAATTAATAGGCAGAGAATGTGTGTGTCATAAAGTTACTTGCCTTCGGAAGTTGTGAGAGCTTCATCACTTGAGACTTTCAAGAAGAGATTAGACTGCCATTTGTCAGAAATGGTGTAGTGTCTCCTGCTCGAGGGTGGGTTTGGACTAGATGACCTACAAGTTCCCTTCCAACTCTGTTAATCTGTTAAGTATTGGTTTTCACTTTAGACGATATTCACACAGTTGGTAGTAGTGTCACATGTTTCTTTCATTCATGCAGCTCTTAATACTCACAGCTTCTGGTCATTAATTCAATCTAAAATATATGCCTAGTATATCTGAGTGGCCCTCTTAATACAGGGATATTTCCCATGATAAAAATATTTCCCATTATGTCTGTCAGGTTTCCTTGGCTTCATTCCGCCCCATCATTCTGAGTCAGCATTCCGTGTGGTTGGGATGTCTATATACCTTCTAATAGCTCTAGAGTACACCTATCAAATCTCAGTTGCAAGCGTTTGGCTGATGATAGCAAAGGATTAGAGCTTGTGGTTTGTTTGTTTTGTTGGGTGTGTGTGTGTGTGTCTTATTTGTATTTCTTTATTGCCATCTAGTGCTGATCCAATTTTCTGCAGCCCAGATCTGGCAGCCTTAATCTTGAAAGCATTGGGGAATAGTTGTTAAATTAAAACATATTTTTTACTTATTGAATGACTGTTGAAGACACATAGGTTCTACCAAGGAGAAGGTGGAATCCTGGGTATATTTTCTTGGGAGAAAACCCAATGAACTTTAAAAAGAGGCAGATTTCTTCCCTGCCCCCCCCCTCAACATACATATGGAGAGAGAGAAATTAGCTGATGTATACCAAAGTGCCCTTGATGTAATACACTTCTTAAAATGAATAAAGTCTAGATACCTGGCTATTTCTAAGTTGAGTGCAGCTTTATTTCTCTCTACCAGTAACTTTTTGCATTTATACAAAAACTGTTTCTGCTTGATGTTATGTCAAGCAGGGGAGGACAACATGAAATCTTCCAGAAGATGCTGAGAAATGTAATGTTAGCAAGAGCTTTCACCTGTAAAAGCTTAAGGAAAAACCCAAGGTCGCTGATACCACTTGTGTTGCTGTAGACTAAACAAAAATACTTTGCAAAGCAGGAGCTGCCAATATTGACGTTTATGCTACTACCACCATAAAACAACAGCAAAAGTGTTTTGGAAAGCAAAACCAGAAATGATTGGGCAAAAGGGAATGCCAGCAGGCATCAATATCAGATCACTCAAGGTACAAGCTTTAGCAGTGACTATAGAGGAGACCTTCCTCCAAGCTAAAACTCAACCTTTCTACTCTTGGTATCCTAAATAACTTGAAGCATTTATTTTATTTCAATCCCTAAAGGAAATGCTGGCAGGGATTTTGCAAGCATGGATATTATATGTCTATTCATTGATTGCTCTTTCTAGGTTTCTCTACTGTGATCATTATACTGCTGCTGATCCCTAGTCTCCACCACTGAAGAGTTGTTCCACGCGTTTCCACAAGGCCACGTTTATCACAGGATTAAAAAGTTCAATACTTACTTATCCCATTTTGTGATTGAAAGCCCTTAATGCTCATGGGAAACAGTGGGTCGCAATTATTTGGGAGGAGTCATCACACCTGGAGACAAATTACTGAGGTTACAAAAGAGGAAGGCAACAAGGGTGGAATCCTGAAGTTTGCTTGGATGCTGTTGTGTCTTCTAGTTTCTCTCTCTCTCTAATATCAAGTGGTGGCATTTGGTGTAAGAAAGGCTGTTTTTGCTCTGAAGTGGTGTCTTCAATCTAGAATTGCAAAGAAAGTGAGTATGAAGATTTGGGGAGTATGCCGTGCTACTGGGAAGGGATGGCTCTGTGGGGTAACAACCCATTGTTGGTTGTGACCTTTCCAGTGCAATTTGCAGCCTTTAACAGCTGAGAAAATGATAATAATAGGCTCAACTTTGAGTTGTATGGTGGGGGAACTATAACGTGCCAAATGTTGTGTTGTTTGGTTTGATTTGCTTGGCTCTTTAGCATTTGCAGAATTGATATACTTTGTAGGCCCAGCATAACTAAAGAGCAGGTAAAATTTTCTTTGTTACAAGTAGAAATCCTGTGAATGTAATGGCTGCATGAGCAGTTAGAAGCAAGTTGGGAAACTGCTTTCTTATCACAGTAACCATAGAAAAACTTTGCTTGTTAAAAACACAGCATAGGTACCTCTTAACCCAAAATGATAGCCCTTCACGGGAAATAAATGTTTGTTATAGAGACTCTTTGCTTCCATCTTTGATATACCCCATATATAAGTGGAACTGCAATAATAAGGGGGGGAAAGTCTTTGACTTTAAATTCTGTGTTAAAATGATATTAAATTCTCAAATTGTTGCAGCAGCAGCTGCTAGAAGGATCACACAGATAAAGCAGTCAGCCTGGACATGGCTGTATTGTTAGATGAAGTGTAAAAGGCTTGGTAAATTGCAGAAAATGAGTTCAAACACAGGCTGCGTTTAATATATGGTTTGCTCCAGGAAAGACTTTGTCTTCATTTAGTGCTATGTCTGTTACTTTTCCAGAGTGAATCCATGGCAAATCAATCGAGGAGATCTACAACGCTCTCTCAACGCGGTTCTTCCCTGACCTTACAGGATGAGGCACATGCCCTGCTTTCCCACAACTGCCGTCTGGATGTCTGTTCTCCAAAGGGCTCCCAGCCTCACAAGCAACTTTCTGCTTCACCTCTCCGCCCTGAGAGACAAACTCGTGCAACGCAATTGAACGTGTCCCGATGCCGTCGCTCGGAATCCTTTGCTGCGCCAGATTCGATCGTCGTGACTCTGCTCCAGGCCTTGGCCCAGACAGGGGTCCCACTTTCGGAGGCAGAGTTCTTTGAGGCTCTTGTGCGGCAGGCAGGGGCTAGACGACCACTCCCCTCCCTTGCACAGCTCTATCGTAGCTTCCTTCCTGCCCTGAAACGACAGCATGAATCGGCTCTTTGTCACAGCCTTCGGCACCGGGATGCCTTCATCTTCCTTCATGAGGCTACCACAGATGATGGACGGGCTGCCCTGGGCCTCTCCCTTTTGCCTCTTAATAGACTTGGGCAGTCTCCTCTGCTTCTTGGGATTGAGATCCTGGAACAGTTGAGCCATCCCTTAGTGGCCCGTGCTGTGGCCCGTATACTGAGTGAAGGGCATGTTCTGTTCCACCGGGTACTGGCTGTGGTCACTTCAGGGGGTGTGCCTATGATCCAGGCCTTTGCTGCAAATGGGATTTTAGGTGCGGTGTTGCCAGCTGCCCTTCATGTCCCTTGCTTGTACCATCAGTTGGAGTTGGTGATGGAGCTATGGCAAGATAAGTTAGAAAGGCTGGTTTCACTGCAGCATCTTCTGGAGGAGACGTTTGGACGGCGTCCAACTCTCCGTCACCGTTATGCACTATTCCTGAAAGAGCATGAACTGAAGCTGTCTCTCCCTGTGTGCAATAGGCAGGCTGGCCCTGAGGTTTGGTTGGAGAAAGCAATAGGCATTGCAGAACACCTGCCAGTTCTGAGGGAATTTGTAGCAACCGATGAAGTCGAGGGACCCATTATGGCGAAATTGCAGAGTATCCTAGTGGAGAATGACAAGGAACTTGTGGCAGAAGCCACTTTTATAGCTGAGCATGCCCAAGGTCTGTTGGCCACCGCACAGTTTCTCCACCAGACAGGTGAGCCACTGGCCCACCGAATCTATGGAGAACTAGATTCCTTGCGAGTTTCTTTCTCCTATCACTTAGATTCAAGACTGGGGCCCAACACAGAACAACATCTGGCTCTGTGCCCACCTCAGCTGGCAAAACAGTTTCGTAAAATCTTAGCTCAGAGCCTGAGTCGCCTGGAGCATTTGTTTGACTCTCATCCTGCGATGCCCACCTTGAAAGCAGTGCGGGCACTTGATCCCAAGCAACTGGGGGCTGTAGGATGGAGCCAGATAGAGCAAGACCAGGGGATCCCTGGCCTATTGGAGGTGCCAGAAATGGAATGGTTTCGGTACCAACATTTAGCTGAAGCCGCTCCTGCTGACGTCTCCCTGCCTCAGTGGTGGGAGGCACAAGCTGAGCAGCTTCCTGTGCTGAGCCCTCTGGCCCGGCGATACCTCTGGCTGCCTGTCTGTTCTCCCAAGTCTCCCTTCCTCCCAGGAGGTTTCTTCAACCCACCAGTGGCTGAGGACGGCTTTACACAGGAAGGTGCACGTCTCTTATGCATGCTTAGGTATAACCGCAAGCTCCTTTAATTGACTACTTCTATGTAATTTATCCAGGACTGGGCAATGGTCACTTGGGATGGTGCAAAACCTCTAGTGTTCTATGAGAATTTCAAATATTTGTCTTGTTAACTAGATGGAAAGTCACAAAGTAGCCTGATTGTAAACTAATAAAAATTTCACCTGCATCAAATATTTCTTGTCCCTTCCCTTTTTTGGTGGTGAGGATAAATGGAGGTCACATTGCAACTTGAACGATGAGCATGAACACCTAAAGTGGGAATTGAAAATGATCATGCCTGAAAATAAGAGGTGTGCCATTCAGTTGGGTTATCTTTCGGTGGTTTTATGGATACCAGCTTCAACGGTATTCAATCCTTTTCTTCATCCCACCATTGAATTGCATCTCATGTCCAAAGGTTCTAGTAAAAACCAAAAAACAGCTGCCAACCCTTGCATCTGCCCATTCATTTGGCAATGCTTTCAGAAGTGGGCACTGTAGCATTTCAGTGCTGTAATCTGACTGCCGGCCAGTAGATGGAGCTCATGAGTCACACTTCTTTAACACCTACATCAGATAGAACTTGCTCCAACAGTAAGCAAGGAGAGTTTCCAAAGAAAGCTGTCGGATTTCATTAAAAGAAATTCTAGCATAATACTTATATTTGAAGGTAGGTCTGGATGGACGCTTCCCTCCTTTGCTGGTTGAGCTGGTGCTGTTTTATAGCTAGTGAGTCACAAGTGCAGCTTCCTCTGACTTCTGTAAAGAAATGTAGATCTCTCATAGATTCAGGCAAGATTCAGAAAGTAAACAGCTTCTGAAGAAGCAGCCTGCTGCATTGCATCTGATTCATCTCTCTAATGTCGGATGAACAGAAATTAAACTCTGGGAAAGTTCAAGTATTGGAAGAAACATTTAGGTTTTTCTGAGCAGAAGACCACCATCTTCTACACCAGGGGTTGGAACTTCCAGCTTTAATTTATTTAAGTAAATTGTAGAATCCCCAATTAAGAGGCAAAGTTCTAGTGATCAAAAATTGTCTGAAATCAGAAATCAACTTCAGTCTCTCACAGAACCTTGGTATACTCACACAGAATCCAAGGGTTCTCAGGAAGTCAGTTTGAACAATCCTACATCAGTGCCTCTTTTGAGAAGTCTAGCCCACAATTGTTAAATGGTGGAAACTCAGGAGAGGTATATATATACATAGTGGTATATATGTACATAGGTGGTGTTCTTTCTTGCTAAATATCCAGCAGAAATACTTAATACTGGGTTTACAGATATCCTATTTGGTGATGGAGATAAGTTGCTTTCTGGATTAACATATACTAACATATACTAACCAAATGGGCTGGGTTCACAAAACCCAGGGACCATCCCAAAAATAACTTAAGTTTAAAATCAACACATTTTAGCCTGTGTCAGTGCAGTTGCCCATGTTTGAATATGATATGTCTTGAATTGCTAAGTTTTGAACATGCCTCAGCATGTTGCGCAAAGTCAGTAGTCCTCGACTTGGGACCCCAATTGAGCCCAAAATGTGTGTTAAGTGAGACATTCGTTAAGTGGGTTTTGCCCCATTTTATGATATTTCTTGCCAGAATTAAGCTGATCACTGCAGTTGATAAGTTAGTAACCTGGCTGTTAAGTGAATCTGGCTTCCCCATTGACTGTGTGCCAGAAGGCTGCAAAAGGGGATCACATGACCCTGGGACACTGCAACAGTCATAAGTATGAACCAGTTGCCAAGCATCTAAATTTTGATCACATGATCATGGGGATGTTACCACCTCGGTAACTGAAAAATGGTCATAAGCCACTTTTTTTGGTGCCGTTGTAACTTTGAACAGTCACTGTTGCAAGTTGAGGGCTATATTTCATTTTTAAAACAAAGTTCACTGCATGTTTAAAAAAGCATGTTGGGGAAAGGTTGACTCGTCTGAAAGGCATGCTGGCTGGCTGCGTACAAGATAAATATGTACCGGTATTATGTATATTTTAAATCAAGAGAATTCTGCCTTGCATTCTGAAGTACTCTGCCCAAGCAAAGTAATATTAGCTTGAGTGGCTTTAAAAAAATAAGCTGTTTCATGGAAAACTGAGAATTTGTTTGATCAGCAACTGCTACTGACAGGTTGTGCATTGCAGTGTTTGGCAGAAAGGTCAATGTATTTATTAAACAAATTTATAGGGCTGCCCAACTCATACATAAGGGGTTCCAGGTGGCTTATATTATTATTTTCATTGTATTACACATTCAACCATTGTCTCAAACCATAGGACTGAACTGACATCAAGGGTCCTGTAATTTCAATTATCTCATTCCTTATTACACTTATTGACCAATCCAAAGTAAAACAAGAAATAAAATATAATTACACATTAGAAAGTTAATTAATTAATATTAATTAATAATTAATTAATAACACTTCCCCCTGATTCTCAAGTCTATCTATTCATTTAACTTTTAAAATTATACTCGTTAGTAGCTAAGGACTATTTAAAATGTATTGTTTGAATTCCTATAGCAAGCCAGGAGTCTGAATCTAATGGCCTATCTACCCCTACTTACAATTCTTTATAAATATACATGCAGAGTTTTATTGGTAATTTAATATTTTATTTTCCAACAATGATCACAGGCTGAAGGAACATATGGAATGAATCTCGTTCAAAATTCTTGGCAAAAACACTGAATATTAATTCTTCTCAGAATGACTCATGCCTTAGTATTTGGACTACTGCAATACATTCTACATGAGGTGGTCCTTGAAGGCCACTTGGAAGCTCCAATCGGTCCAGTGTCTCCAAGAGCAGTTAGGGTTTCCTTTTTTTAATATAAAAAATATGTATTGAAAAATCAAAAAGAACAAGAAGTCAAAGTATGTATGATATGAGCCAGTTTGGCCTAGTGCAGGGGTGTCAAACTTGCACACGCTGGCCACCCCCACTCCCGTCTTAGGGGTGAAAGTCACAATATGTCACACAACCACAACATGATACCCTGGGTTTGACACCCCTGGCCTAGTGGTTAGGCACCATTTTAGAAAAGAGATTGTAAATTCAAGTCCCACCTTAGCCATGAAAGCCAGCTGGGTGATTTTGAGCCAGTCACGCTCTCTCAGCTCAACCCACCTCACGGGGTTGTTGGTGTGGGGAAAATAGGAGGAGGAAGGTGTTGGGTATGTTCACTGCCTTATTTGTAAAGATAATAAAGGCAGGATACAAATAAGTAAAACAAATAATACAACGAGCTAAAAGTTTGTTTATAAATATGGATCAATGGGGGAATATGTGGGAGAAAGGATTGAAATTTACACTGTTAATAGTCTTACAGATATTTTTTATATAAAATGTCCTCAGAAAAACTATCAAGAAGTATAAAGGCTCTTCAATCATGCTAGAAATGTAAAAAAGCCAAACATTTTGGACACAATTATCTACAATAATACAGAAGACTTTAAAGACTCATATTTGATTGAAACCAGAGGCTTTTCTTGGGGATGGATAAGCAGCTGGGGGGAAATTATGGCACTTTGTTATACGATGTAACTACAACAAAACTACTAAATGTACAAAGGTGAAAAGGTTTGACTTTACCTACAATGGATAGAGAAGACAATAGAATTTGCTGAGATGGCCAAATTGACTGCTTTCATTAGAGATAGGACATTGTCTAAATTTAATTATGATTTACTCTTTCTGGGAAACAGAAAACAGAAACTACGCTAATAACACGCCTGGTGAGGTACCTCTTTCTGGGCTATTTAAACTTTGAAGCCCCCGATTTATTTTCTTCTCGCACCCCTTAGCCGCCCCCCCCCCTCCTCCGCTAGGGAGACACAAAGCCTCTTGCCATTATAACGGCGAGGCTGTGCAGGCGGAGAACGGGGCGGAGACTTAACTCCAGGCTTATTTTCCTGCCTCTTTTAACGCAGATCTTGCGCCAGCAATAAAGGTCCCTCGCCAGTTCTTGCAAGGAAGAGGAGTCCCCGCCATCCCTGCCGCCTCCGGCCCAGCCTCTCGCAACGATGCGGGCTATTTGGTGCGCTCCGTCTTGCCTTCTTTTGCTTCTCGGCTGCGCCGCGTCTCTGGAGGAGCCAGGCGCTCCCGCCAGCGGTTGCTCGCCCTGCGTCCCCGACGAGTGCCCGCCGCTGCCGGCCTGGGGTTGCCCGCTGGGCAAAGTGCGCGACAACTGCGGCTGCTGCTGGCGATGCGCTCGCGGCGAGGGAGAAGCGTGTGGGAGCGGAGTCTCGGGCGGAGTCACCGTCGTCTGGGGACGTTGCGCGACCGGCTTGGAGTGCCGCCGCCGAACCAAAAGCCGGGGAGTCACCGCCGTGTGCGTCTGCAAGAGCCGTTACCCGGTGTGCGGCTCCGACGGCCTCACCTATCCCAGCACTTGCCAGCTGCGGGCGGCCAGCCTGCGCGCCAAGAGCCGAGGCGAGCGCCCCGTCGAGCAGCGGAGCAAAGGACCTTGCGAGCAAGGTAGGCAGAGCCGGGTGGCGCCTGCGCACCAAGGATTAAAGGTGGGAAGGAGCGAGGTCGGGTTGGGGGTCCCGGGCAGTGAATCCTCGAAGCGGAGCTGTATTTCCAGGTGCTGCCCCGCTCGCCTTCGCTTGGATGTAAAACCATTGAATTATCTGGGGCTGACTTCAGAATAAGCGCACAAACAGGATCTTACGCCCTTTGCGTAAGTTCTGAAGCTGCCTGTTCAAAGATATGAAGCATAGCAACCTATTTTTTTTTTAAAAGCAACATCCAACCAACTATTGATGGTTGTTTAACCTCTCAAAGAATGTAAAAAAAAGTTAATGCCTGGATACGAGTTTACAGTAGAATTGGGCACATTTGGATGGGGCTCAAGACAAGTTCGGCTTTGGCAAAAGTTGATTTATCTGGTCTTTTCCATGTTTGTCTCTAAGTTTGGTCCTCCTCTCTTGTCATTTTTAAAACAAGTTCTGGTGTTCATAAAAAATGTGGGCAAGGAAAATTAATTAAATAAACTTAAGCTTTTGCTGAAAGCTTAATTCTTTTAAAGTTGATTCATATATTCAGTAAAACCCTGGTTATGGCTTTCTGTGATGAGAGCACCATAATTTTTTATTGATTAATTTAGGGCTGAGAATGTTCAGCCTTTTATTGTATTTTATTGTATTTTATTATTTGTCTCAAATGGTTCCTTGCATTTCTGCTAATCTGCACCAAGTTTAATTGTGATTTCAATCCCTATAGTCCTAAATATCCTTATTTGTAAGGAAATCCTAGGGATAATTTTGTCTGTTACAACCCTGCCTGATGGCAAACAGTTTCAGCTGAATTTTAAATGATTTATTTCAATATTTAGAGTACTGTAATATTTCATTCCAAACTTATTAGTATCTTCACATCAAATTTTCAAGAAAAATTCTCAGGAAAGATCATTTTGGGATTAGAGGTATGGTTATAAAATAGAAATCATTGTGTGATCATCACTAAAGGAATTAGGTATGGCTACTTGGCAATTTCAAATTATGAGAACTACTGCAATTTTGAGGTAAACATCTACCGTAGTAGGATTGTGGTTGTATGCTTTGTCTTGGAAAAATCACTGGCTAGTATATGTTCAAGATGTGTCATTCTAAACCTTTTAGTGCCTATCAAATTTGCTTTATTCCTGATTTTTGGCTCACCCAGCAAATGGCTCCCCCCCCCCTTTGCTTTGCACACTAGGAATGTTAATATGAGACTTGGAAGATTGTTATATCAAGTCTGCCTGATCTTATTATCTACAGTGCAAAAAGGCATTCCAGGTTAGATCCCAACACAAGTGTTTCTCAAACCTTAGCAGTTTAAATAAATATTTGGAAGGTGCAAGGAACACTCAGTTAAAGAAAACCTATCCTTACTTTTTGTTTTTAAGAGCATGAAAGTTCACAATTTTGGTGATTAAAATAATAATTATGGCTAACTTCTCATGACTTCCAGTAAAAGGCCTTTTAAAACGTTTATAGCAAACCAATTATTCCAAAATTTAGTATTTATTCACCATTTGCATTTTTTATACACCATGTGGCATTATACCAATGCTTGAGAGCTTTTCAAAAGATACCAACATTAAATGAAAGGATTTATTGGTTGTTCTGTAATGTTGAGTCTTACATACCAATAAAAGGAAATGGGAGGACAGGACCACACAGGCTTGAGATATGCTTTAAATTTGCCAAAGAAAAAATTCCAAAGAAGCAAAATACTTAGCTAAGCCTCAGATGACCTCTAGACCCTACAGTAAAATAGAACATTTGCAAATGTTGTTAGTGATTTAAGTCAAGAGTACTCTAAACAGGAAATCTTGTATTTGTGATGAATAATTTGAGGAACATCACGTCATTGGGGAATAGAGCTTTAAGACTTGAGAAGCTAACAGAATCAAGTTTTCAAACTTATTATCATTTCCATATATCAAAGTTGAATAGAATAAATATAATAACAATAACAATCAAGTCTGTCTGATCATGCATACTAAGAAATCAAGAAATACTAATTTCTTGCATACTAATAAATCAAGATTGTGGTCAGCTTCCAGGTGGTTTAAAAACTTTGTGATAAATATGGTAACTGCTTTCTTGAATTATTTCAGAAAGTTTAAAGTAGCCAATATTAGTACCTTCATAAATAATCATTACTGTCTCTGGCTAAGGTGGCTATATTACTTCATCAACATTGATACAAATAAATATTTACAATATTGGCGATAAAAAGGACATTGTCTTTCTCTTAATGACTACTCAAATAGCTTCTAAAATATAATTTAATTTCCCTGTCTTATATGGATGACCTTTTGACAGCAAATGCTTTATGCTACGTAAAAATTTTTGGCAACGGGTCTGAAATAGAGTACAGTAGAACCTCTGGTCATGAATGCTTCTGACCATGACCAAATCGGGTTCCGACCAAAAAATTCAAAAAAAATTCCCGCGCCCAATTTCCCCTTCTGGGCCATTTTTTTTGTAAGCACCAAATTTCCAAAATTAGATTTGGGTCACGACCAAATCAGGTTGTGACCAAAGTTATTGAACGAATTATAGTTGTGACCAAAGGTTCTACTATAATTTAAATCCCTCTCTTTGACCAGAGAACATTTTTTAAAGAAATTAAAATATCTTTGTCTAGAAAAACATGCTCTGTAGATGTAGTTTCACCTGATGCATCAGCTGGTGTTAATGGAGTTTCTGTAAATCTATGCTGAAGAGAAACTCTAAAATCAAATAAAGAGAACTGATTGTCAGATTCTGGCTCTTTTCTTTCTAAAAAAATATTTTTATTTATACATTTTTCTTAACAAATATAAGTACGGTATTTAGTAAACAGTGTATTGTCTGAATCATTTTACATATACATAATTCTAGTAACCATAATATTGTTTACTTGTATATAATAGTATTCTTCCAGTTTCTAATTGTCTAACTATTGATAAAACAAATCCCAAGTCAAAAAATATTCTTTATCTTTATCCGTTATCTTTTTCTTTTTTTCTTTTTTTTCTTTTGAACATCTCCACCCAGGGGTGGGATTCAGCCCGTTCAGACCGGTTCAGGCGATCTGGATGTTAATTTTAATCTGGTTCGCCAAACCGGTTGTTCCAAGGACTGGCTGACCCCACATATCCCATCCCTCCTAGGAGTCTCCATGCAGCCTGTTTTGGATGCCAAGTAAGTGCAGGGCGTACACGGAGGCTCTGGGAGGGCGAAAAATGGGCCTACCGCAAGTCCATAAATGGTCCTGTTTCTGGCCTCCGGAGGGCCAACGGTGCCTGGGGGAGGCCGTTTTTGCCTTCCTGGATGCTCCTGGAAATCATCTGGATCCTCAGAGGGCAAAAAACGGGCCGACTGAAAATACCAGAAGTCCAGAAATGGGCCTGTTTCCAGCCTCCGGAGGGCCTCTGGTTAGGCCGTTTTTGACCTCCTGGAGGGTTCGAGGAAAGTTTGGGGTGGGCAAAAACGCCCTCCCCCCACCGCCAGGAGGCCGAATAGGCCATGCCTCCATGGCCACGCCCACCAGCAACCAGGCAGCGAATTAGTTACTAATTTTTTTTCAATCCCACCACTGTCTCTACTACTTATCATAGTACAAACCTGGTATCTGATTACATTTCCAACATTTGGTGGACATATCTTTAAACATATCTTTACTAGCCTTGCTGGTGGCAAATGCCATCTGTAAAACATTTTATACAGGTTTTCCTTTTAAGTAATTGCCATTGTCAATTTATAATTTCTATTCCAAAGTTTCAGCCATTTATCTAGTTCTATAGTATATCCAAAACTTTTTGCCCATACTATCATTGTTTCTTTCACTTGTTCATCTTCCATTTTAAACTTAATAATAGCTATATATTTTCTTTATTAACTTTTCATCCATTCCTAATAGTATCTGATGAAGTGCTGATGGCTCTTTATAAAAGCTATATGTTTTTACATTTTTCTCATATCTCAATTGTATTTGCAAATGTGGCCACCATTCAAGGTTCACCCCGTGGTTTTGTAATTCCTGTTTAGTTTTTAATTCCCCTTTCTCATTTAAAATATCTATATGTCCTAATTTTTTCCAAATTTACAACATTTGGGTATATCGGTGCTTCCATTGTGGAATGCCAAACTGGAATTTTCATGTAGTTTTTTGCCCTAACTTTTTCCCAAACTAAAAATGGAGTATTTCTTATATAATGTCTTTGCAAATATCTATGTATTTTGTTCTTTTCATACCACAGAAAAGAACAAATCTACCATCCCAGTTGAAGATCATATACCTCCAGCAATAGTAATCATTTATGTCTAAGATTTATCCATTTTTCACCTAAGAGAGTGTAGAGACCTGGTACTGGTAGTAAAGCTCCCAATCTGGGAATCCAAAGCCCCCATTATTTTTAGATTCTTGCAGCATTTTCAGTCTTATTCTTGCCCTTTTTCCTTGTTGGGCATTTCTGCTTCTAAACTCAATGCTGCATTTAGCATATATCTCAATTTTTTTTTTAAAAGCATTTTTAAGAAAACAAGATTATGCTTTCTTGCAGAGAGACTTGACATTACCAAATAATAGCTAATCTTTGCATCAATCTTGTGTACGTTACTGATTCTCCCCCCCCCACCATAAACTGTCACCAATCCTGCATTTTTTTTCATTCCCCTTCCAAGAACACATGAAATAGATTTATGCACAAACCATGTAATAGAAATAGACTGTTTTCTAAGCAGATGCTCACCAAATATCTCTCTCTATCCAGTTGTTTTTTCTTTAATCTCTTACTTCATTTTCATCTATCTATTCTTTCATCTATAGAATAATTGCCTCCCCCCATAAAAATATTCATTTAAAACGCTACATAATTTCTCCAAAAACTCAACCCTGTTTTCATCATCATCATTTACTAAAACGTAACATAAACTCTCACCACTTACAGATTCCTACAACAAAGTACATTAAAACAATGAGCCACAGATACTGTTCTCTACCCTTATCAATGGCTTTCATATAATAGTTGTATCAATTCAGTAATACTGAAAAGGTATAGAATATTCCAGGCAAAGGGGGAAATTGGCTAATATATTTGATTATAATCACTCCATAAATAGTCCTCACTTACCGTTATCAGGATTGGTCGCTCCAGACTTACAACATGAGTTTCTTGATCATTAAGTTAACAACCCACAGTGGTTAAGTGAGACATCATGCAACCGCAAATTGTGATTTTACTTCCAGCTTCTCCATGGATTCTGCTTTTTGAAAATTGGCTGTGAAATGTGCAAATGACAGACATATGACTAGAGGATGCCCCACCAGTTGCAAAATGCTCAAATCTCAATCACGTGACTATTGGAACACTGCAGGGGTCATAAAATTAGTTTTTCAGCACATTGCAACTTCAAACGGTTGCTAAACAGGGCAATCATTAAGCTAGGACTATTTGCATAGCATTTCTATGGAGAGTAGAATTTTGGTCTCTGGCCAACTAGGACACATGCCTAATTAAATTATAAAATGTTAATTAACATTTACTGCAATGTTTATAAGGCTGGGATCATGTTATAAAATTTGTAGCTGCATGTGTTATAAACTTGCTAAAATTCTACGTCTAAATGCTTTTATTATAAGTACTCTATTGCACTATTCTTGGCAAAGATACAATAAGGTTCATGAAGCTTTTAACAGTAAGATAGGGCTAAAAACAATTCCTTGGCATCCATAGCCATCCTGCGTAAGAGGCATGAAAAGTGCAGAAAAAATTAGACCCTTCAGATGTTTTTAGGCTTATTTCACAGGGCTTTTCGAAATGTCTCCTAGTTGTCTTTGGCACTAAAAATTCCAGGACAAGTTGTCCTCTAAGTCCCAGAGATTGTTTTGAGTTTTTAAACTGGAATGCAGATAGATTTATAAGGCAGAACTAGTCAACCAAAGCAGTGTCAATCTGTGCAAATAAATAGCTCTCTCTTTCTCTCCCATCCTCACATTATAAAGTTTCTGCTAATTTCCCCCCCTTTTTTTCTAGGTTTATTTTTATTTTTCATTTGCTTTTCTTTCTTTCTTTCTTCTTTCTTTCTTTCTTTCTTTCCTTCCTTCCTTCCTTCCTTCCTTCTTTCTTGGTTCAAAAGAACTAAAACTTGATTTTTTTAGTTTTTCTTTTGATTAGTACTTGGATGGGAGATTTTCATTGATTACCAGAGCTATAGATAGACTGGGAAGTTGGGGGAGGGAATCCCAGAGGAAAATAGTGGCAAACAATTTCTGGATTTCTTGCCAAGCAAATAACATGTCAACTTCCATTCAAACAATACTTGGTTTCTTTCCTAGAATGAAAAGCTAATTGGGAATCTGTTGGCTTTTTTCTGTTTTATTTCAAAAGGAAAGGAACAGTTCCTTCCTTCTAACATTAAACTTGCTTTCAGATGTTTCCATGGCAGGATTCCAGCTAAATGTTAGCTTTATGGGATATTAAGGAATTACTGTTCTTCAACATCACCCTGAGCTATCAGATTTGAGCTGCAAAACTCTGGAGGACCACTACGTGACAGCCAAGAGTTTTGATCCAGACTTTTGCAAGAGATGGTAGCCTTAACTTCAACCCATTACACTTGAGAAAGGATTGTCTTGATGAGCCAGTTGGTATAGTGGTTAAGACACCAGGCTAGAAACTGGGAGAGAGTGAGCTCTAGAAAATGAAGTTAGAGCAAAGTAAACTCTACTGCTCCAGAATTCACATAAGCGTGGACAAGTGAGATGAATGACATGATTTGAATTCTGGGAAAACTGCAATAGGGGAAGGATGTGCTGCAGCAATTACTGTAAGTAGCAGCTAGATATTTATGGAATAATAAACGGGCAGCTGAAAGTCCTAAATAAATAAATAAATAAATAAATAAATAAATAAATAAATAAAATATGACTAGAAACTGCAGATTCGGGTTTCCTAATGCTATTATCATAGAACAGCAATCTAGCTGGTTTTGATACGTCATCAGGGCCACTGCACACATGTGTGCAAGTTGTGCACTGCACAAAGGTGCCGTGACATGGGGGGAGGGCACCAAACAATTAGAATGGTAGTAATCCAATGCCACATTGGGCTGCTACCAGGTTGGGTGTGGGAGAAGTCCATCCACTTACTATGCCATGTGTGTCTGTGTATGCACTGTAGAGGAAAAGTAAGTGCACCAGGAACCCACAACTGCCACATGAGGTGACTTGACATTCTGATGCAAAAAACCTTTTGCACAAAGGTATCTTAGAGGCCAAGAGCATTCCTGTAGGTCATTATTTTCTAAAAACATTCCTAGCCTTTTTCAGCATTGGCGGCTTCCCCTGATTCCCCATGCCTTCACTCCTTCCCAGCTTAATTCTTTATTCTTTAGATGTGTTCAGTAACCTTTGCTGAATCAGGGTTTGGATTATGCTGAGTCAACATGCTTCTTCGTTTTACATGGTTGCTTCTTTTCATTCTTTAAATCCATGGTGCATTTGCCTAGTGACCAAACATTTATACTCTGTAAAAATGTTTCTAAGAAAACAACCCACTTTCTCTAAATCTGACATTGTTTTCTTGTGAACTGTAATATTATCAAAAGCGAGTCCAGAGAGACTGCCTCATGAGATCTGTTTGCTGGCCTGATTTGAGGAGGCGTTCAAACTGATTAGTTTCCCAGATGCTGTAACAAATTCTCACAATAACCAATCTCTTTAATCCTGTTGCTTTCTTTCCAGAAAGCCTGATAGTTTTGTAAGCCATGGAAGGGGTTGTGGTTTTGGAATAAAAACCGTAAAGAGTTCTCATGAATAGATGAAGGAC
Organism: Pseudoxenodon macrops; assembly: GCA_032467955.1. NCBI lineage: Eukaryota > Metazoa > Chordata > Lepidosauria > Squamata > Pseudoxenodontidae > Pseudoxenodon > Pseudoxenodon macrops. The sequence goes on from JANHFT010009118.1 coordinate 19,752, forward strand.
GAAGAAAGCAAAATAACTTGTATGTTGGGGACAGTTTTTCTGACGACAAAGCCAGCTGTGTGTTGTCAAAGGTTTCATATCACTCCTTAAGACAGAAGATCCTGAAAGTTTACTAGAACCTGTTGATAATTTCCAGTCATAACCGTTGAAGTTTGTGAATGGAGTCAGTGCCAGCTGCAGACGTTTGTTCAAGATGTTTGTCTTTTGAATTATAACAAGTTATTGTTTACATGCTTTTCAGTCAAGTGGCAGGAAGCAGTTAAATTTTTTCAATTCTGGATTGGTTAACTGAAAGAAACTCTTATCCCTAGCTGACATGGCCAATACAGCAATCATGGGAACTGCAATGCAGAATGTCTGGATAAATATGGATTGGGGAAAACACTTCTGTTTTCATCTGCATTAGTGAGGGCACTATCCCCCAGCTACTTTCCAGTAATTATCTCACAGGACTAGCAAGTGTATATCCATTAAGCCTGTTTTTAAGTCTAGTCATAAAAGTTCCAGATCCACTGTATATTAGTGGTAACCTTAGGCTTCAATTAACAATCATATCAGCAGCAAACATTTTATTTTACAACGATAGGCAGTGGGGATATTACTGGAGTCAGTGTAACAGTTGACATCAAACCGACACCGTTGCTGTAAGACTCACTGAACAAAAGAAATCTAGATGTGTTTTGAATACAAGATGCGGACAGATAAATTGTAGAGAGGAAAAGACTTCTAGTAGCTGAAGCCAGAGCTTGGTTCTAAGAAGTCGAAACTCTGCCTGTGGTTCATTAGCCCATGGATAGAAAGTTATGGATGGATCTCAGGTGGCAACCAATACTCTACCCCAAAACATACTACTGAAATTTGGCAGGAAAGCAGAATTTTGGATACATTCTTAGGATTTTGCAGTGTTTGAAGGATTGAAATGTGAGAATCATGTCTCTGAGAGGCTTCTTGTATCTCCCAGTCCCTTCTTTAGAAGTTACTACATACTGTAGCTGAAAATGTACAAAACTCCCATCTTCCTTCCAGCAAAATTATAGTGTCAACATATGGATTCCGGTGGCCTTTCAGAAGATTGAGAGGTTGAGTTATAGTCATTTTACCATCAAATGCAATGAGCTGTATGGCACAAAATTTCATTTTAATGTATGCTGATTAGTGTACATTCAAAGTGACAATAAAGTTATTCTAAATCTTCTTAAGTCTAAAAATACTGCCTAAATCTACATTCTGTACTCCCTTCAGTTGAATCCAAACAGCTTGACTTAGTAAAATAACAGTATTGCACATTCCCCATGTGTATTGAACTGGAAAGCCATTAGGGTGTAGTAAGGTCTTAATCAGAAATTCAGACCTCTTTCCTGGGAATCAAGCTTAAAATTCTTCCAGCAAAACTCCTTCATGCAAGTATACAAAATTTGGATCTAGCACACTGTGATATGCTGCCGATTGGAAGCAACTTAAATATCTTCCTGCATTATCATGAAAGCATTCCAAAAGGGGAAAATATGGTTATTTGGGGCTATTTTTCCAAGTATTAAAAACATGATTTCCATCCTCTTGGGATGGGAAATGACACTTATGGAACAATTCCACAAGCAGCAGGATGTTAGTGGAGCACTTGCATCCTGTTGTGTTTTGCTCATAGCCATAACTATAAAAGGCTATACTGTACTGTGTCATTAGTTGTTCTTCTACTGTACAGGACACATGAAAGGTGAATCTATTCTCTGGCACTAATAATGACCCTTCTGTGACTCTGTTCACCTATGCATTGCAGAAAAGTATCTTACCCCACCCACCCACTTTGCATTTATCAACTAGCAGAGTTATGAAGGCTCATACTTGGTGGAGTCTCCATGTTCTCTTAGGTCTACGTTATGGTATGGAGAACTCAGATGAATGTATTCAGTTACATTCTTTCTAGACTCCTGTGCTTAAGGTGCTTAAGGTGATTTTATGTATGCGCATGTGCAGCCGGGAGGTTTCACTCTGGTCTGCAGTTAGCGCTCGAAAATACTTCAAATCTATTGGTTGACAGCTATCTATCTAAAGGAGCACTGCCAGCCTACAGCCTTTGTCTTTTAGTTAGAGTGTAACAGAATAAAGAGATTGATGTTTTAATCGGCTTCGATGCCATTCTTCTCCTGAACTTAACAGGTGACTTCCAGCCAGTCAGTTCAACCAGAATTAAACAGAGTGTGAAAAATCGACACCATCTTCTCCAACACGAATCAGTAATTTATGCAGTGAAAATCTACTTCATTCTAAGAACAGATTGTAAGGCCAAAGGAGAAGAGAGAGAAGGGTTTTAATCAAGAGGAGGCACACCAAAGAGCAAATCAGATATTAACAATAAAAAACAGTATTGCAGGCCAACTCTGTCCTCAGCCTGGAGTTTGATCCTGACAGGGTTCAAGGTTGACTTGGCCTTCCATCCTTCTGAGGTTGGTAAAATGAGAACCCAGATTGTTGGGGGCAATATGATGACATCATAAACTGCCCAGAAAGTGCTGTAAACACTATGGGGCGATATATAAGTCTACGTGCTACAGCTTTTGCTATTGTATATATATTTTTGCCTGGATGCTCACAACAGCAGATCAAAGGTCTTTTTCATGGTTGTGTTAACAGACATTTCTCCAGTCCTTGAGTCAGCAGAAAAGTGAGCCGCCTAAAGTGCTAAATCTGACTCCTCAGCCCATTCTGCTTCAATAATAAAGCCAGCCAGGAATGTTGTTTTTACAGCTCCAGCATGGGACAGATTATTTTATTTCATTCCTTTCCTAGGCTTATGGGCTGCCTCCCTCATATCTGATTCTTTGCAGCTTACAAAACTACCACTCAGTAATTAGGTAAAAATAAGATTCAACAACAAAATCCTGAACACCACGGACTATGATGCATAAAGAGCATAAACTCCAAAGGCCTGTCTCCAAAGGCAGGTTTTAAACAGCTTTGCAAAAGCCAAGGGAGCCTGAGCCCATCTGATATCAAAGAATGTTCTGGCAGTTTGAAGTTCTACTAAGCTGGACAAGACATCATTGCTGATTGCTGGAGACATGGGAGTAGAGCACATCCAGCACTTTCCTGCTTTCTGTCAGGGTACAAGTAACAATGAACCCTTCCTTCCCTTCTTTCCTTCCTTCCGTCCTTCCTTCCCTCCCTCCCTCCCTGGTGTGGATGCACATCCAGTGTCCTTGGAGGCCACCACTCTGCACATCTCCTATCAGGCTCTGGCTCATTTTAATGAACTTCTCAGGATGGGAGCAAGAACCACATTTTCTTGAAATGGAAAGTTTTGAAGCCTGCTGCTCCTCTTTTACAGCAATCCCAGGGCTGAGTTTTGCTGGCCCCAATACCATTTTTTTTATTCATGAGGCACAGCCCAAGCCATGAAAACAGTATCACTGACAAAATGCAGGGTGCCTTTCCTCACAGCAGAAGCCACTGATTTTCCCAACTTCAAGGGAACAAGGGAATAGCTTCTAACAGGTTTTATTTTTGTTTAGAAGTAGCTGTATGAGAACTTGGAAAACACTGATCAGGCATTAGGTAAGCATATGCCTCCAAAGAAGCCCAGAGACCCATCCTTCCCACAGCCCAAGCCAGCATAATCACAGAGGAGAGTGCCCAGTGAGAAGGTGGGAGGGTGTATAACCACAACAGTCTTAAGGGGCAAACCAAGTCCTGATTCCATCATCACAAACTGTAGACAACTATGGAGATGGCCTTGAAGAAGGAATTCAGCCACTATTAAATAAACACCAGCTATATGTGGGAATGACCTCGGGAGACACAACATTGTAGACAAGTAGACAACATTCAGATAAAAGGCAGCTGAAACTGTAGGAGGAATGGAGTGTGGCAAACATCTCAGAAAGAACCCTTCTTAGCTTCTTTGATTGTAAAGGTTAAAAGGGAGAGATAAACTTTCAGACTTTGCAGACTGTTGATGTAAATGTACAAAAAATATAAAGCTAGTACCGGTACTTCTGGATGTGCTTCTTATCTAAGGTTGACACCAACTTAGTCCTGGAAGGGAGGAGGGAGTAAGAAAAAAAGTCAAGATCCGTCTACCTTGATTCTCTTTGGAAAAAGGGGGGGAGGGAGGAGCATCTGTCAAGCTTTCAAGATTTTATCTTCATATTCTGCATCAATAACAGAAAACTCAATATGAACTTAAGTTGCTTTGCTTCTGGCTACAGATGACATGAAAGCAACAGTATTGTTCTTTAAAATAATTTTTCAGACAACTTTGGGCCACCTTAGTAGGAATGAGGACAGGCACTTTGTCTATCAGCAAAGTTTCGGAAACTATGCTCCACTCAGTACTAGAGCTACCCAAACAACTTGACATTGTTCCATAAAGACTTTTAATTACTTTCCCCATGAAAAGTGGATTTTCAACACTCGCTACAACTAAGACCAGGTAACCAACCAGGTAGAATGTTGCAATGACTGCAGGGCTTCCATTAACAAATGAATCATGCATAGCTCATATTAAAGTGTTAATGATGTATACTTTCATCTTTTAACATGAGGCATCCATTTATTTTAAACGTTTTCTTATTTTTCCCCTTTTTACAAAAGAAACAATCGTTTAATGTTGTCATAAGAAGGAGAATGCTTGGTGCTTCTTTAGTGTCAAAAAGTAAAAAAATAACTATCTATTTGGAAACCAGAGTTACCGGCTTAACAATATACTAATTTCACTATTAAACATACATTGCCTAAGTAACAGTGACCGAAATGCTTATTATAGGAATATAACAGCCCTCAGGGGGAAATGGGTATATTGTAATGTTCATCATTCAAAAGTCACTAATTTCAGAGTCCTGAGAATTTCTTGGTTTCCCAGACTTCAACTATGCATATTTTAATTTCCCAGGGAGATCCCAGCAGGTCTGAATTCCTTTCCCCGTTGGGAAGACTGCATAGTAGTTCCTAGGCTTCCTTATGATTATAGAAGGAATGAGAAGTTGACCCCAATTACTAAAAGTATTTCAAATGTCTTGGGGGTTGCATTGAATTTAAATTAAATAGAACTAAACATATAGTTTTCAACATTCACTAATATTTCGTCTAGTTCCCCCCAAATCAAGACTCTTAGAAGATATGGCAAAAGAAGAACAACTTATGCCAAGACTCTTTCCCCACACCTGAGTTGACGGGCCATCCATCAATCCTTGTCAGCAAACTATACCAACCTAACATTTGTTGTCATCACTGAAGATTACGGTACTTTCCTGAGCCCATGGCCTCTGCCTTGGCTTGCTGCTGAATGGTGGCGTTTTGATGCTGAGATTGTAGAGCAAGTTAAACAAAGTCATTTCTTAAATGCTATAATTGGCAGATAGTCTTCATGAAGGGCTAGATGGTAGAATTAGCAATAACCAAAACTCATCATATGGACAAGCCTGATAGATGACCAATCAGTGGGCTGGGGAGTTGCTCAGTAAAGTAGAAAAGCTCCACTTTACCAATTACATTTCCTTTCCTTGGTTATTCCCTCAAGGAAAATGAAGGGAAGGAGAAGGAGAGTTGTACTAGATTGTATTGACAGGTACCAGGAAACAAATGTTCATTACAGTATATCCTTTCTCATTGTGTTCTGTGCTGTAATAATAAAACAGAGAGTAAACTGTCCTCAGCAACCCTGAAGAATCACTGATTTCTAGAAATGAGATCTGGACAGAGGACAGAGAGAGAGGATCAGTATTATATTTATATATTATCAATACACTATTGGGAAATACGGAATGTTGATACTTTTAGATTTCTGTTGTGTCCAAAAAGACTTTAACTGACAGGATTTCTTAGTCTAAGAATTACTTCAGGCCAAGAATTTCTAATGGATCTTCTGCTCCTTGAGGTTCTTCTTGCCAGTTTCTGGGAGCTAAAATGGGGCTTTGTGGATTCATGGTGTTTTGTGCTATTATTTGTAAATCATTTTGAGTTCTTGAGAAACATAAAAACATATGCCATTTTTACAACACAGTCTTCCCTAAATAATTGTGCACATAATGTATTGCACACACCAGAAGCCCTTGGGACTAAATTTTAGCAGAGAGTAAAATATAAATGGATGCTGTAGAAGAGTTAGCTTTTCATTGGACTTTTTAAATAGGCAGAGGGGTGCCATTTTATGTTGTTGTTGTTGTTGTTGTTGTTGTTATTGGAGGCATGAGATGGCTTTCATCCAGCCCTGCCTACATCAATCACACTTTCTTTTTGAGAATAACTGACTGAGAACATGTCAATATTAGCAGTTTCTTCTAAGATGTTTACCAAATGGCCAAATTAGACAAAAATCTTAGAAGTAGGTCACATTGCTTTGGTGAAAAGCTCCTCTCTCTCTCTCTTAGATAGGACCATCTGACTCATGATATTTGGATACTTTTGGTTGACAGCACTTTATCCTGTGCTAAAAACTGTGGCCGCTTTGAGTTGGAAGGTCTGCCTCTTCCCATGGTAATAATACACCCCAGGGATATTTCCTCGCCAGTGCTGAAGGAGATCAGAGCAGAACAGAACAAAAGGTCACACAGCTATGCAACTTCAGCTAAGCCAAAGAAAAATCTAGTAATTCTAGCCAACAATCTCAAGAACAGCAGCTTGTCTTATACGGCATGAACCTCGATCTTCGGATAAGAAGTCTTTTCTTTAGAACTCAAGAGCTTATTTCTAGAACTAAAACTAAGATAAATATTCCTTTCTGAGAAAAATATATAATGTACACACAATGAATTATGGTAGATGTCTCAGAATATCAATCTCTCTGAAGCACACTAGGAATTTGGAAAAGGAGAGTATGTTGCAGATTCTATCAAAGGCATAATACAGTAGTGCTTACAAATAGGAAACAACCATTCCTTTCTGCTATCTTGGTTCTGTTGCTTAGGTGATTCTTAAGCAAGAAATGAAACACATTTCTTTTCATGGTTTAGGAGCAGATTGGGCATCGCTCAGTCAGTAAGTCTGAATATTACCGTACTTCCAGATTACTTATATGATTGCCTGTTCTCTATAGTTCCTGGCCATCCTGCTGGGTATGGTAGGGTGGGCTCAGTCTGGATTTTCTTGGTGAAGCAATGTCACCTGGTGTTGCCTCAGAAGCATGCTTTCTCTGTCATAGTCCCTGCATTATGGAGCAGCCTCCTCCAGAGAGTGCCAATGGCCCTCACCCCTAATAACCTCCAAGAAAGCAGTTGAAGACCTGGCTTTTCCCCTAAGCATTGGGGTTAGGATAATGATAGAGTTGGCATGTGATAGCTGATGGATGGATGGGTGATTTTAGCAGGGCCTCAACATAGTTTGTTTTAAGTGGGTTTTTTTTAAATATGTTTTTATTTTATCATCTAGAGTTCCTTTTGGTACTTGGGTAGCTACATAAATGTATTAAACAAATAAATGTCTATGACTATCAGCTCCAGTACTAGAGACCAAGCCAAAACAGATTTTAAAATCTTTAAACTGAAGTTTTATGGAGAGAATATGTCAGCCCTTTGAGGTAATCCTGACAAGAAGCCCAATCCATGAACACCAACGCTACCTTTATTGTAAGGCAGGAAGTTGCAAGTCTCTCTTTCCTTCTTTATGTTTACTCTCTAGAAAACTAGGGAGGGTCCCTTCTCAGATGCTTCCGAGTCCTATTTCCTTCTGTGTGCTGAGTTACTTTTCACATGATGGTAGTCTAGGCTTCAGCTCTTCTTCCTGTCTCTCAAGGTCATTCCCACATACCATTCCAGAGCAACGGTTGGGCTCAGCTATAGGACAAAAAAGTAGTAGCAAGAGAAATGTCCTGAGGAATTGTTTGTTGTTTTAAGAGCAAACTATGTTTTCATTTAAGGATTGAGATGGACCTTTAAGTTTTGAAACGTCATAACAGAAGTTTCTGAAAACAAACTTTGCTAATATTTAACTTCCTGTTGGGAAGTCAACTATGGACTTGAAAGACTATTATGTATGAATTGTTCTCTATCAGTGTCTGGTGTTGATGCTGATGTTTGAAAATATTGCATACTTATGAACATGTATGACCATAAGATAGGCTTGCATCAGCTTCCTGGGTTGTACAGCCGAGTTGAAAAGCACCTGTATATAAATAGAATACAAGACACAACTCTTTGGTCCTTATTAATAATACTATGTTTTATCCCTCACTCACATCTTCCTCTCTTGCTTGCTTTTTGAAGCTACATACTTCCTTGCTCATTGCCCCTCTTTTAATATTTAAATCCAGTGTGATTTATACAGCCTCCTTTTTATTGGTCAGGATGAATACTTTGATATCTAAGAATAATTGTCACATATTAATAATGACACAAAAGAGAAAGGGTTGGCAGGAGGGGGTGATCATATCTCAACATGTCAAGCAGCCCTTGTCATAATTCTCTCAATTGCAAAATGGGAACAGCATCCCCTCACTCTGCTTCTGGCTTTCCCACAGGAGCGGTCTGCGTTATTATCTTGGGGGGGGGGCACAATAGCTAGAACTCAAATAGTAGTTCTATTTTGAAGTGCAGGTAGTCTTCATTATATATTCAGTAGCATCAAGAAAGATTTACATTCTTTTGAGGGCAGTTACAAGTCACTGTCCAAAAACCAAAGAACTTCAGGTACCCACAAGGTCCCAGGCCTGCCCCGGATGAGATCTTCCCCTGCCTCTCCCATTTGAAGCCATCACTCAAATCCTTATGCTTCCCAAAGTCTTCTCCTTGTCCCAGGCAAGGAGCTAGCTAGAGAAACAGAGGTTTAAATCCTCTCAGGACACATAAAACAAGTTGAAAGAACCAGGCTTCTGAGTATAGCAGAGAGGGGTTGGTTGCTGTTAACAGTTTTTGGTTAATGATAAAATTGCTTTAATTTCATAGATTTAATTTCATACAATACACTGTTTAATCTTTTTAAAGGATTCTTCTTTTAAATTATTTCTAGGCCCATCCATTGTGACCCCTCCAAAGGACATCTGGAATGTCAGTGGATCCCAGGTTTACCTGAGCTGCGAAGTCATTGGAGTTCCCACTCCAATTCTCACCTGGAACAAGGTTAGTGGAAACTAGGCAAGTTTTGAAGGTGATCCACCAGAACATTTTCCTGGAGAGCTTCATTAGAGTAAATGACTGCCATGCCAGGACCCTGCCAAGTTCATGCCACATAAATGAAGGGGTCTCACAAGTTATTTTCACAGCTGTGAGTCCTACGCAGAAATCCCTGAAGTCCTATTTGTAATGCTTAAGAGTAGCGAAAGGATACAGAAATAGAATGTTAGATGTAACTCTTGAGAAAAAAAGAGAACAGGTCATCATATTAATGGCTCATTTAAAACCAACCCAAGTACAAATGCAAAAGGATTAGAATATGGCATGGTGATAGATGAATTTAAGTATGTGGTAGAAAGTGCTTTCTCAAGCCAAACTTTCTTCAGAGCCTTAGAAGTGTTATTCAAATCATAGAATGTTCTTTTCAAAAAAATAATGCCATGAAGAAATATAGTTCTGGATTCAGTTCTGTTTACCCATTGATATGAGCTCTGTCACCATATTAGGTCTTCAAAAGGAGCAAGTGCTAAGGAATAACTCGAACAGCATGCCAGTGTATTTCTGCAGGCCTTGAAATATTTGAAGCCACAAATACAAGGCCTATTTTTGATGCAGGTTTCTTGGTTGCCTGTGAATGAGAGAAACAGAGGAGTGTGGAAAGGAGTTGCTGCTTCAGCAGTATGAGATCAGATAACATTGATGACCTTGACTTGTTTTGTAGTGGCTGAGAATTTGAGCCATGTGTTAGAAAGACCTTGATTTATCCATATTCTTAGTTTCCAGACTCTCCTTAGACATTAATTTAGCTTGACTTTATTCATGAGAAGCCAGAATTTCAGAATGTGCTTCTGGATGTCCAGAAAGTTAGGTAGTCAGTAGGGCTATTAGATCTGTGCTGCAAAAATCCAGTTGATCACTTTGCGTGGTAGTTCCACAAATGGGAAATAACTGATTTAAAGTCAGTGATAAGAGTGTTGATGTCACACTAGATAAAGGCTGGTGTGTGTGTGTGTGTGTGTGTGTGTGTGTGTATGTATACACATACTTGTAGCCTTAGAAGACAATGGGAAACAATGGGAGAAATTATGTTGGGAATAACAAAGGTAATATAGAAGTGTTCATCTCAAGTGCTGCTGGTAAAACAGTGAGTAGTATGATGCTTTAGAGCAATATTTTTTTATTTGTATTTATTTATTTTGTCAACATGTACAAGGTAACAGGTATTAGTATAGACATAGACATGATCGCATGAGATTGGTACAAATAAATGGATATAAATGAGTATAACATGGCCACGAACACATAAAATGAATACATATCAACGGAGACAGTAGGACAGGGATGGTAGGCACGCTGGTGCGCTTATGTACACCCCATGAAACCTAGGATTTTTTTCCACAGCACATAATTCAACTTTAGAAGATGCCATTGTGAGAAGTGATGCTGGTTATCAGCAGGGCTGATGGCTTAAAAAAAAAGGTTGGACCAATTAATGGGAGTCATGGAAGTTATAGTGTTGATAGCAATATGACTGCATCTGTTGAGAAACTAGCGAGCTTCCTTGTGCAGGTGGCTGGCCACTGTAAGATCAGACTGCTGAAGTAGAAGGGCCTGGGTTAAAATCCAACAGCCCTCTGCTTAAGTCTTTATCTAGGCTTTATCTTAACCTTAGCCATGGAAGCTCACAGTCTGGGCTTTGGGGCTAGTCATTCTTTCACACCTTACTTCCCTCTTATGATTGTTGTGATGAGGATAAAATGAAGTAGGATCTCTAAATATAGAAATTAATTCATCTCTATATTATGAGATGAATAAAATTAATATAGCTTAGATATAATTGCCTTGAAGTTCTGCACAAAAGGCAGTTTATAAAGCAGAAAGATTACTATTTTCAGAATAAGGAGAAAGCAAAGGGGCCTCGTGTCCTGAAGGGCTCCAGATAACCAAAACTTTAGTATGGAGAGGCCTAAGTTACCATCTGATTTCTCAGTATTTGATATGAATTTAAAGTGAGCAGAACCCAGGAAATGTGTTTTTCCTTTCCAAGTTTCAAACTACCCTTGCCATACTTGCCTTTAAATAGGCCTTGAAAACCTGGCTCTTGCCCCAGGGATGAGGATTTGGCCCTTTCAGTTGGATGGGCCATGAGAAATAAAGTATTCATTGTTTTCCCTCTGGGCAACTGCCATCTTTCTAGGAACTATTATATTTCTAGGTTTCTTCCTTTTTTCATTTCATAAGTTCCCAGAATGGTTGCAGGGTCAGGCAGCCGTGGGGGTTGAGAGTGAGAGAAAATGAGAGAGGAAGATGGATAGATGGTTTGGGATATGACATCATGGGTGTACAATTTTCAGATGCCTATTGAAACACAAGGCAATTATGGGAGGATTGAATGGAGGCTGAACTGATAATTAGAAGACATACTAGTGTGGTTACAAAAATAGGATTTCAGATGGTAACTCTTACAATGGGGCTATTTTCCAAGGCATGTAACGGAGAGAAGCAAGAGAACTACAGAGGGAAGAGAAGCAGGACTATTTCATCCCTTCTGTCGAGGGATATTTGGCTCTTCCACAATTGTCAGAAGGAGCAACTTAAACTATTTCTACTGTAACTTTGGGAGCCGGTATCTCTGTTGGCTTCTTTCCATTTTTCCACCCCTCCTACCCCCTGCAATCTTTTCTTTTACTAGTCATGTCAGGTACCATATTAAAACTGCTGTTTATAAATCACTCTCTTTGAGCAAAGAGAAGGTTAAAAGAAAATGTTAAGTTACTCCGATGTCCACAAAGAAGTGGTTGTGTTTGGTTTGTGATCCTTTACAGCAGCTCCCACAATTCTCTCCAGTAGGGTGACTACCAAGCTTAGTAAAGTTGGTCTCCAGCTGATTGATTACAGGGGAACATTCTTGCCTATTTTTGGCAAAAATATAGAAATAGGTTTTGCCCTTTCCTTCCAGTTTAATATTCCCTCCTGGTCTCCCATCCAAGCACAAACCAGGTCAGACCTTGCCTAGCTGGTCTCTGCTTGACCAACCAGCTGCTGGCACCTCAGAGCTCTCTTCTGACTCTTACTACTTCTAAATTATTGCCTTGCTTGACCTTTCTAACTCAAGGAGATAGTGTGATACCAATCACAAATACTGTTCTCGTTTCAGTATTCCAACTTTCTGTTCAATAAGCTCTTTGTCAGAAGGGAAAAACACCTAAAATGCCTATTTGTCAATGCTCGAGAGGAATTTATATGTTTGTAAGATATTTTTTTTATTATTTAAAAGATTTCTACAATTCTGGACAGCTAACAACAGTGATAAAAACATTAGGAAACAAAAGACTGCTTTGATTTGAACTGTTGAACTCACTCATTCTCTTACTTACCCAGTGAAGGAATGAGTTTCTAATGCCTGGATGATAAAGTATTGAATAGAATGGAATGGGAATAGGAATAGAATTCTTTATTGGCCAAGTGTGATTGGACACACAAGGAATTTGTCTTTGGTGCATGTGCTCTCAG